>WEIU01023463.1:184468-220101 GCA_013389925.1 Aegithalos caudatus
CACGGACACGGACATGGACACGGACACGGACACGACAGGGACACGGACACGGACACGGACACGGACACGGACACGGACACGGACAGGGCTGGGACACCCCGGGTCAGGCTGTGGGTGCTGCTCTGACTCCTCTCTCTCAGAATCCTTTTTTATCTTTCCCCCTTTTCCCCAGTTTTGTTTGCCAGCAGACTACAAAAATCCATGGGAATACCGAATCTTGCATTATCCATCTGTCCTTATTCTGTCTGTGATCCCTCAGGAATAAAACGGAACCCCCCGCCGTTAATTCAGCACGTAATTCCATTTCTGCTGGAAAGCCGAATGTGTTTGTTTGGGTGTTGGGAGGAAGGCTGCGCTCCTTCAGCTGCCCTGGCTTGGTTCTCCCACCTCTGAAATCCAGGTCTGTGCTGGAATTCGGGGCGGAAGGCTCTCAGCGCGGGCATCCCACAGCCGCGTGCTGTAGAAATGCTTTATTTTTCTGTTTTCATTCCGGTTTATTTTTGATGTGCATTCAGAGCCATGGGCAGTGGCTCCTCTGTGCAGGGCAGGGCGTTAAACGGCTCGACAGAACCACGGCATTCTTTTGACGGCCGTAATTTGTAAATCAATTAGCTAAATCGGGAGATAAAGAGCTGAATTGGCAGCAGGGCCCTATTCCTTTTTCTGGATGGAGACGCGGGTTTGCCAACGCCAGCGGCAAATCCTGGGAGCTGCTCGGAGCTTGGAAGCACAAGGGATTGAGGATGAGACCTGGGAACTCCCCTCGGTTACATCGGTTCTGAGGAGGCCCGGCTGGACCCGGAGCATCCCGGATTCTGGAAGGTTCCCTGCCCGTGGAACTGGGGGGATTTCGGGTCCCTCCCAGCCCCATCCAGGCCGGGCTCTGATTCCAAGCGAGGCAGCTCGTGTGAAAAATCCCAATAAAATCCTCAATCTGTACCCTCGAGCAGATGAAGAAGAGCACGGCAAGCTTTTCTGAAGGAGGTCTGAAAGGCAGAAATCAGAACTCTGCTGTTTACTCCTTTTGCTTTATCCTTCTCCCTGGAGTTCCTTTCTTGCTTTTCCTTATGGTTCAGTGCTCCCTGCAACTAATTCTGCCTCCTTCATAAGCAAATCCGTGTTGAACGAAGCATTCCACACGAGCAGTTTAAACCCAGACAATGGGCTAAAAAGTGCATCTTTCCCTTCAGTTGCTAATTCATCTGTTGCTAATTAGACGAAGGACCAGATCAAACATTTGTTTTGCTTTCCAACTCCGAGACACCTGTTGGTAAAAGCAATTAGAGTTTTAGTTCAATAAAACAGCCTCTGGTTTGTTTATGCAGAGATTTGATGTGGGTGCATTACTGGAAGTCCATCCACATGAATGAAGCCCAAATGGTGAGGGGGGGGAATCCAATTTCTTTTGTCTCAGCCAAAAAAAAAAAAAAACCCCATGCTGCTCTAATTAAAAATCTGCATGGAATATTTATAACCGAGGAGAAGAAGCAAAACTCCCCACAGCGAGTCTGCCAGAAATAATGAGAGCAGAGTGGAAATCCTTCGAGTGAGGGAATCATAAACTTTTCTGTAATGTTTGTCTTTGTTTTCCCAGCTCTGAGGGCCTGAATGACAGTTTGGATAAAATATATATGGTGTTATTAAAAAATAAATCCGGTTCAGTGCTGAAACTACCAGATGAAATCTTGTCGCTTGCATTATGTATGAGGTCAGGAGATGTTGTAATGTTCCTTCACGGGTGTAAAATGGGAACAAAAGCCTCTGATGGGCAGAGTCAGAGAATCCCGGGATGGTTTGGGTTGGACAGGACCCTAAATCCCACCCAGTGCCCCCCTGCCATGGCAGGGACAGCCCCCCCTGTCCCGGGGGCTCCGAGCCCCTCCAGCCTGGCCTTGAGCCCTTGGCTGACTGGAAAAGTTTCCTGCCCCTCACAAAGCTCAAAATTCCTCTCAGGGCCCTTTTTGTGGGGGTTTCTGAAGGACTTGGCATCGTTTCCCCCATCCTGCAGATTGGTGGGGACATGGAAAGGGAATTGTCTTGAACATTACTCGAAATATCTGAGCAAGGTTTTCTGTAGTGATTGCCCACAATTGGTGAATTATTCTGAGAACTATCTGGTGAAGGTGTTCCTGTCCGTGGCAGGAGTTGGAACAAGATGATCTTTAAGGTCCATTCCACCCCAAACCGTTCTGTGATTCAATAACGGGCAGTAATTTTGTGCTGTAATTTCCAGGGTGGTTGTGCCTGGGGTGTTTTCCAGGGTAGCCCTGATGCTGCTGGAAATGTTCTGATTTTCTGATTTTTTTTAGCATCCTTCCTTGAGGTTTCTTTCTCTCCTGTCAGAGACACATTGTAAGGAAATGCAGAAGTGCTTTTCTTCTAACAAAGACATGAAAACCCAGAAAGGGCAAAGGGGAACAGTTTTGTTCCTCAGTGTAAAATTATGGCTGCTATGAGGAGGGTGGCTCAGCAGAAGAAAATTCACTTTGGAAAAAAAGAAAAGAAAAGCTTTAAATCAGGTTTTTTTCCCACACTGATCCCAGGGAGTGAAGTTTCCTGAACTGGCTACAGGCAGGAACGAAGCTGGAATTTGGATTTTTGTCAGGAGGAGCACACAAGCCTCTGTCACAGGACTTTTTTCTCTGTTGCTAATGAAAGCTCATTACGGATCTTTGCACATTCTCCTCTTTGCATATTCTGCTCCACGAGGCCACCTCGGGCTGCCCCAGCAGATCAATTAACCGGTCCTTGCCATCTGCTGCAGCCCCAGCAGCTCTGTCCACCTGCAGCTCCCGGTGCCTCCCGAGCCCAGCAGGGGCTGCAGGAGGAGGCGCTGCCCTGGGAGACCCTGGACAGAGCAGCACACAGGGCTCGGGATGCCAGGCTGGGATCTGGGGCTCAGCCTGTTCTCTCTGTGGAATTCAGGTCGGATTTGGCAGCCGGGGTGGTTTCCAGGCTCGTGGAAGCAGATCTGTCTCTTCACTCACAGCCATGGCAGAGCTGATCCTGGTTTTTTAAAGGTGATGCTGCCTCTCCCTGACCTCCCGTGGGGTTGGGAGCAGCCCAAGGGCCTTGGGCCTGCTGTCTATGGAAGGGCTCAGGGCTCAGAAGCCCCCTTGGAACGCCAGGGCTTTGTCAGGAGGAGCTGTGAGAGCTCCAACGTGTCCGAAATCCCTCTGCAATCCCGAGGCTGGGAGCTCTGCCCCGAGGTGCCCCTGTCCTCGGGCAGCTGGGCTGGTGTTTCCCATCTCCCGGGGAATGGAGCACAGAGCTGGAGCTACGGAGGGTTTGCCACAGCTTGAAGCTGCTGGTGCTGCAGCACCTGCAGATCCCTGGGCAGGAGAAGGGAGTGTCAGGGAGGGGCTGGGTTTGGGCTCTCAGCAGAGCATCACCTCCCTGGGCTGAGCACGGCTCGAATTCCTCCTCTGCTGGAAGAGTGGCTTTGGACTCCTGAGTTTTGTCCTGCCTTCCAAAATTGGATTGTTCAGCCCTCGCTGCTCCCAGTGTGGGGGTGAGCACAAAGAGGAGAACACAAAGAAACTTCGGGAAAGGAACCTGTCGACTCTTTGAGAGGATTTTGCCACAGAGAAAAGAAAAGAGGAGAGTTTTATTTTTAAATCATGAAGGAGCTGTCAGGCTCTCTTAAAAGACAGGATCATCCCCAATTCATTGTGTGCCAGGCCAAGTAATTGAGATCAGCTTCAAGCACTTTGCAGATTCTTCAAACTCAGTTATTGAATCACAGAATCCTGGAATGGTTTGGGTTAGAAAGGATTTTAAATCCCATCAGTGCCCCCCCTACCATGGCAGGGACCCCTCCCACTGTCCCAGGGGTTCCAGCCTGGCCTTGGGCAATGCCAGGGATCCAGGGGCAGCCACAGCTGGGATGGGAATTCCATCCCAGCCCCTCCCCACCCTCCCAGCCAGGAATTCCTTCCCAATATCCCATCCATCCCTGTCCTCCGGCAGTGGGATCCATTCCCTGTGTCCTGTCCTTGTGCCCAGTCCCTCTCCAGCTCTCCTGGAGCCCCTTTAGGAGCTCCCAGGTCCCTCTGGAATATTCTTTTCTCCAGGTGAACATCCCCAGCTCTCCCAGCCTGGCTCCAGAGCAGAGGAGATCCTGTGAAGAAGGGATTTGTGCCCAGAGAAATGTGAATTTCTGTCTGGATTCTCCAGATGCCAGCCTGGAAGAGGAGCTGATGTCCCTGGCACTGCCACAGGGCTCCCACCTGGTGGTGCTTTCAGCCAGGTTAACGGGAAATGCCCAGGTGACCTCTGAAACTACATGTACAGGTATGTAAATAGCAAAATATAAACATAAATATGTAAATAATGCTGTTCACGTGACAGGCAGGCAACCTGTGGAACCGATCCAACTACAGAACAGCCTTTTTGTTAATTTTTGAGGTGATTTTAGGCCCCGTTCCTCACCCAAAGCAGGCCAAGCAAGAGGGAGGGATGCTGTGACAGGAGAGGAGCGCTGGGACACGGGGACACAGCTCCGGGCACACTCCTGTCGCATCAGCCCGAGGTGACAGGGAGCGACCTTCTCCTCGCCACACAATCCACAAATTAATGCCAGATTTGTCCTAACGAGGAAGTTCGCAGAAAAGGGAGAAGAAAAGCAGGAGAAAAAGGTCTTTTCCTATTTTCTTGCTCCGTGAGGAGAGTGACAGCAACCCAGAGGAGGCACTAAATGGTCTGGAAAATTATAATGAAGGGGAAATGTTTGTTGTGAAAACACAGAACTGCAAAGCAGATTGGAGGGAGGAGGAGAAGCACTCGCGGCTGCCGGTGAAACATCAGGGATTGTTTCCTGAACAAGTGTTGGGGTTTTCAGGACAGCTGAATTCCAGGAAGAAATTCAATGTAATTCACTCCTCGAGCCTTTTGTCGCCCTGTGTTCTTTCCTTTCAAAAGGAATTGTTTAATGGGAGGCTTTGCATCCCAATGACTCTGGGGGGGAAGTGGCTGTTCCAGAGTCTTGGGTTCGTTTTAAAAACTCATCAGGTTTCCACCCAAAACGAGATTTCTTTAGACAACTGATAGAATTTTTCTTCAGATACATGAAGTTTCTTTTGGTATTTTGCCTCAAGGTTTTTTATTCTTGAGCTGGACTGGAAGTTCTTTAAAGGACAGGATGCTCTGAAAGCAGAGGCACCAACCAGGGCAAAACCGTTCCTTACATTCCAAATTATCCCATATTTCCTGGAGTGAATACACGGTACCTGCCCTTGATTTTGAACAGATAGGAAATTAGAAACTCTCAGTCTCGTTTGCTGCTCCCACTCTGTCCCTCTTTTTCTCTCACAGCACCATTAGTAAAGAATTAATAATAACGGGAATCAAAAGGGCTTAGAGAGGGCTTTTTCCTTGCAGAACAACTTGAACAAATAAAGAAGGGAAATCCCATCTACTTTTGGGGTATTAACAATACCCAAGGTGCTCAGTAGCACCACAGACCTCTGCCTTTCAGAGGTTTTCTCTGCAGAAATGAATCAATAATTACAGAATAATTGTTTAAAATTGCTACAATCCCCCCAAGTTTCTGTTTCCTTTAAGATAAATTTACTTCTCCACTCAAATGGGGCCTTTCCCAGCTGCCATTTCTCCATGCTCCCGGGAACCCAAAGAAATCCATTCTTAAATGAGATTTTACCTGGATTGCCAATATTTCATCCAGCTGGTTGGGCCCCCGAGGTTTCAGGTCCTGATGATGCTTCCCTCAGAATCTCTCTCTCACTCAGGCTTCAAGGGAAGCCCCAAAAGGAGAAAACAAAACCCTCCAGCCGCAAATTCCAGCTGGGAGAGGACTGAAAGGGCTTTAAGGATCCCTTAGGAGGCTGAATGAGCTCTCAGGGGAGAGACGGGAGCCCTTTTTGGAGAAATGAGAAATGCAGCTCAGGAATGACCCGGGCTCCCCCTGCACTGGGAATGTGCCATTGGCACAGGGATCTTATTGAGGGAATATCAAGATGAGCAGTGGGGAAAGAAGAAATGGCACCAAACACCAAATTAACCACGTTTATTGGGAGTGAATCAAAGGTTTTTTGGGGCAGAGGTGACGCTGAATTACCAAGGAAAACTGACTCGGGTGAGCCAGTGTCACCTCTGCTCTCCAGGAGGCAGCACCGGGAGAGAACCGTGGAATTCCAGGATGGTTTGGGTGGGAAGGAGCTCAAAGCCCACCCAGTGCCCCCCCTGCCATGGCACGGACACCTCCCACTGTCCCAGGCACTCCAAACCTTCTCCAGCCTGGCCTTGGGCACTGCCAGGGATCCAGGGGCAGCCGCAGCTCCCCTGGGAATTCCAGCCCAGCCCCTCACAGGGAAGAATTCCCTCCCAAAGTCCAAACTGAATGTACCCGAGGATGCTGAACACGGAGATGGGCAGCAGGAGGGGATGTTGCACCCTCCGTGAGTGCCCCTGGACCCTTCCCGGGCACCCAGCCAGGACGGGAACGATCTGATGGAGCTCTTTCCCCAAATAATTCAGACGTGAGGATGAAAGGAAGGAAATCCGGGCTTTTGGTGTCCTGATAAACGTTTAATGGGGGGTGTAAGTGCCGATCTGATAAGGTGTTTAGTGAATTTAAATTCCATTGTTGACGTTAATCCCTGGAGGGGGATTAGACCGCAGTGAGCAGGAGCCACTTGGCTGCTGAATGGAGATGCTAACACTGCTTCTGTGTTCATTAACTCCACGGTTTTAATTAATGCATCTCAGACCTCCTGGATGTCCATCTGAGCGGGTTTTCAGATCCGCGTGGTGGAAGGTGCCTGATACTTTGCAAATTGCGCTTTTATTTTTCAGAGCTTTCCCAAATGAATGCAAAGACAATGCACAACAAGCTCCTGTAAAACCAAAATTAACATTAAAAAAAGAGATACTTTTGATTCCCGTTCCCTCAGTTTTATCATGGGAATGAATAGACTATTAAGGCTCAATATCCTTATATCATCTCCTGCCATCAGGACAGGCAGGAAATAAGTACCCAAATCACTAAATTGCTTCAAAGCTGCTTGGCAACTGCAAATTGCAAAATTGATCATCTGACTCCTTTGTTACCTTTTCCAGAGGAGAGAAGAAGGCAGGAATCAGTTCGGGAATTGTCACCAGGGGTAAATCCTGGTGCAGCCACCAGGACTCGGTCAGAAGAATGACAGAATGCAAAATGTGCAATAATTCCAACAACAACCATAAACCCTGGGTTTTACAAAGCTGGGTTCCCTTTGGCTTTGTCCTTTCCACTCCCCTGCAGCCCCAAACCCAGCCCAGATGTGAACATGACTTAATCCTGGCTGGTTTTGTCCCCGAGCACTTCCATATCCAAATGTATTATTTTGGATGCGCTGATTTTCTCTGTTCCCTGCCTTCTTCCACCTGGATTTTGTGATGTTAATTAGATCTTCAGCCCTTAATTTCCTTATCAATCTTTCCCGGAGATGTCTCCAGCTCTGCCAGAGGCACGGTCTGGGGCAGATGTCCAGAGGTGGCCACTGATGCTCCCTTAGTGGCCATAGATGTCCCTTGGTTTTTTGGGCTATTCCCAGCCTGTTGATGTTCATCAGACCCCAGCTGGTGGAAAAACACCCTGGAAAAAAAACTTAAAATTCTTTTTCCCAGGGCAAAGACAAGTAAAACCCTTTGACTAAAGTTATACAAAATATTTAACTGATGTGTTTTCCAACACTGGGATCACCCCAGCCAAGACAGATAAGTAAGGTGCAGCCTAAATTGTGCTCGATGTGGAGCTTAGAAATTCAAACAAACCCAAATGGAATGGTCCCTTCCTGCACCTCAGAACCTGCAGGATCTTGCTGAAAACCCAAAACTCACCTCAAAACCTGTGAAAAGAAGTTCAAAAGTGCCAGTAAAAGATTCCATCCCCTTGGCTGTGCTCACCCTCTGCTGTGGCTTCTGAGAGCACAAAGTGGCTCGGGTTTTGCCCCTGTTTGAGGTGGGTTTGAACATTCAGCTCCTGTTTGTTTTCTCTGCAGTGCCTCTGTACAGAAGCACTATCAGGGAAATGGATTTTGCTCTGGGTTTATCTTTCTCTGGCTGTGACTTACAGAAAATCTGCCAGGTGAACGTTTGTGGCCTCACACAGGTCTGCAGATTGCTGCTATCATCCTGATGACAAAAATACGGGACTCCCGTTCCTGCCTTCTGGGAGTCAGGAGGTTAAGAAAATTACTTAAATTTTTCCTTCATTTCCCAGAGTGTCTTTTGAAGTGAGAAATACCCACATCAGTCCCAGAGCCCTGCTCTTTCTCACCCCTCCAAATGGAACCACCAGAAAATTGACAGCCAGGCTAAAAGGGAGGGAGGGGTCAGCAAAGGACATTTTTAGCTCCTCAAAAATCAACCTGTGCTGAAGGAAGGGTTGGGCACTCACTTAACCTGTGGTTTAGACTCAGTTCTGCTCCTTCTCTGGCAGATCCTAAACATCTTCTGGGGTTTTTCCCCATCACCTCCATTATTCAGCATTCTGGAGGATGCAGAAAATCTGTGTATAAATCCAGAGGTTTAGGACCCATCCATTTGCAGGAGCTCTGAGTTAGTTATAAGGAGTCAGATTTCATCATCATCATCATCATCAGGGGTTTTCAGGGGTTTTGTTGTCTTCATTATCTTGCAGTTTATCCTGGAGCAGGAGGCAGGGGAGTTGTACAGGAGAGGACAAAACCTCCCGGGAGGGGGGTAATTACACACGGGGGTAATTACAGGGATTAAGCCTGGCTGGGCAGTGCCCCCGTGCCGTTTCTGGCTCTGCAGAGGTTTCCTGGCTCCTGGTGATGAATATTTGGAGGGCTGGGCCCAGGTCTCCGTTTGAGGTCCATGGAAATACTCCGTGTTTCTCACTGTAAACCCCTGAGCCTGCAGGAACCTCTGATTTCTGGGGCTGCTGCTCATCTGGAGAGGGTTTGGTGACCAGAGCCGTTGTTTGCCAAGCTCATAAAGTTCTTGGAGTCCTTAATAGTCCACTCACAGAATCATGGAATTGTCCTGAAATGGGTGGGACCCACAGGGATCATCCCTCCACCCCCTGGCCCTGCACAGATATCCCCAAATCCTAAACACTCCTGGGGCTCCGGCAGCCTCGGGGCCGTGCCCATTCCTGGGGAGCCTGGGCAGTGCCAGCACCCTCTGGGGAATGAACCTTGCCCAAAACCCAACCTAAATTTACCAGGAAATGCTGAGCCCTCCTGCTGTTCAGAAAACATCCCACCAATATAAAAATTACAGGTGGTCAAACAGATTCTCAAACAGATAAATAGGGATTTCACTGGAGGCAGTGCAGCCTGATTTTCAAGGCAGGTTCTGCTGGATCATTGAAAAATAATCTCATTTAGGGGTTTTATTCTTATGGCTAATGTTGGTTTCAGAAATCTATAGTTCACTGCTGCATCTTTCCCAGATTTGTCTCTTAATTCACTGGCCCATGTGATGTCTCACATTTTAGGTATCAGAGAGTTTTTCCTGGAATAAAGAAATATTAAAAAGTTATTTGCAGTCATTCAGTGTTCCCTCCCCTAATGGATTCTGTGGCACTCAGCTTGCACTTACCTCACTTTTATCTCTGCCCATCTCCCTGGCATGGAGCTTTTCCCATCACAGCAGAATCTCCTTCCCTGAAATGCTGCTGGGGAGCACTCGGGGCTCCTTGCTTTGGGAAGGAAATCCAGCAGGGCACAGCTGAGTGAGGAGCAGCAGCTGCATTTGTGACCCCCAGCCCAGGGGGGACACCAGGGGGGACACCAGGGGAGACACCATCCCCCTGGATGTGATGGGGGATCTCCATGGACTCTACCCCTAGAATTTTGGATAGGCTGGAAACTTCTCCAGGTAATTTGTGAGCCTGTCCCTGCAGCAGGTGCTGTAAGCCAAGCCTATCCCAAAATCCATCCCTTTCTCTTGGAACACCGGCACAGCCAGGCCGTGCCCCTTCTCTGGGAAGGGCACCTGTGGTGACAATGCCACTGGAGCCCAGGGCCCTGCTCCTCAGCCCTTTGAAACCCCCAAAGCTGCCTTCCAAACCAAACCCTCCCTGACCTTTCCAAGAGATCTCCAAAGTTTCCTCCCTGCCCGGGGCTGTTGTGAAGCTTAATTAATGTTTGTAAAGTGCCACGAGCTCTTTGGATGAAAGTGCTGGGGCTTATTAATATTAATAATAACAGATGAGCCCCGGCAAGGCTCTGGTACAGTGGAATGAATTAACATGAATCAAGCAATCAACAACAACAAATCAAGCCCAGAGCCCTGGGCAGGGGGTGCAGCTGGTGGGATGTGACAGCTGAGCCCCCTCGGCTCCTCCCCAGTCATCTCCACTGGAATTCACACTGTGCCCATGGCCCCAGGAGTCACCTGCTGCACACATCTGCCTTTTCCAGCCCGGGATTTGCTCTGGCATGGTCTGGAGTCACTGCTGAGGGCTCACCGTGGGTGCTGTGTCCAGCTCTGGCCCCCAGTTTAGGATGGACGTTGATTTAGGTGAGATATTGGGGAGAAATTTGTCCCTGGGACGGTGTGAGGGGCTGGGCTGGAATTCCCATCCCAGCTGTGGCTGCCCTGGATCCCTGGCAGTGCCCAAGGCCAGGCTGGATCCCCTGGGACAGGGAGAGGTGCTGAGTTATTTCCACAGCCTGATTTCATCTCCTCTGCCTGTGCCCCAATATCCGTGGAGTTTGCTGTCATTTGATTCAGTCCCTTTTGCTGTATTAAACTGCTTTGTATTAAACTTTGCTGTACAAAAGACCTTTTTTTTTTTTTCCTCTAGCAACAGCCAAGTCACTTGGTAAGGTTCTTGTTTGTATTGCTTTTAATTCCCACTGAGAACATTAAATCCCGAAATCTCAAATTCCACCCCCCTCCATCCCCAAGTAGCCCAGGGAACTCCAATGTTTACGAGTTTAAGAAATTATTGTGGCTTGCAAAGACATTGCTGTTACTTTAAACAATTCTGCCCAACAGAGATTAGCTTTTAGCAACATCATATTGAGGATAATCAGGATGATTACATGAATATCCAGTGTTTTCTACATGAATATTAAACAGCCTCAACTTCAGGAAAGCCTCTTCCGCTGCAGGTTTTTTGGTTTTTTTTTTTTTGGTTTTTTTTTTTTTTTTGGCAAACTGCTTTTCTTCCCCCTCAATTTCTGATGCTGTGAAATGAGGGAGAAAAAATGAAGTGGGCTGGGAAGTGTGTGAAGTTGGGAACGTGTCCCTGTCCTTCAGTTCTGTGGCAAATAATTGGGCCCCGCAGGAATTGGCTGTGGAGCTGCTCTTGGCCGAGCACTCAGCCCTGGCTGCCTTTTCCAGCTGCTCCCAGCACTGGAACTTGGCAGGAGCCCTCAGGAGTGACACCCCAGAGGAGGGGGAAAGGGACACTCAGCTCATCCAGAGTTCAGTGGGAATATCCCCATGGGGGGGAAAAAAATCGTAAATTCCCTTTAGTAGGGGAATTCCCTGCCAGGATTTTGTTGTCCAGCACTGTTGGAGCCCTGGGCACTGGGAATTTGGGGATTTCTGTGCTGATGGGCACTGACCCCCCCAGCAAACCCTGCACTGACCTCAGGCTGTGGAAAAGGCTCCCAAAATTGAGTGACAGCCCCGGGATTGTGGGGTTTGGATAGGAGTGTGGGATAGCACAGGGTGCAAAACTTGGAGTTTAAGGGTTTAGAATGCAGGAATAGAGATAAAGGAAGGTGGGGATTTAGGGCAGAGCCTGAGTCACTCCTGACTGGGCACTGACACTTGTTTGCTTCTCCACCTTTCTCACTCCTTTGCTCTATTTCCCTGTGGAATTTTGTGATCCAGGAAAGGCGTGGGGGTCCTTGGCTTTGGGCTTTGCTGGGCTCCAGTTCAGCTGGAAGTTTTGCAGGGAAATCTTTCCCAGGCCTCAGCAGCTGAGGAGCAGAGATCCCTGAGCGTGGAGCTGTGCACGGGGCTGGGAGCTCCAGGGCTGGGAGCTCCAGGTGGAGCCCACCCAAAGACAGCTCGTGGATCTTAGGGACCCCTGACCATTTGGGGCTAAACTTAGGTGCATTTTAGCACGCTCAGATTATGTTTAAAGATTGAAATGAGGCTCTAGAGGAGAATCTTTCTGTTGTCAAAGGCAGAAAATCCTCTGTACTCACTCATTTTCCTCAGTGAGCCTTAGCCCAGCTTGAGGCTCCACTGGTTAAACCCAAAATGCAGCATTCTGGTTTAATGCTGAGCATTATAATAAATGGGGGATGTTGTTCCACATTCCAGCACTTTTACAAACCTCTTGCCATGCAATTCTTCCATATTTTCAAATAACAACACCCAATTAAGCACTTGAATCAGTGCTGCCCTCAGCAGAGATGTAATTAAGCAGGTGTTTAAATCCCTTGTTAAATTAGTCTCTTATATTTTTCTTTCCTAATCTCCCATTACTATTCCTGTGCAGAAAAATAATGGGAAAACAAATGAATCCTGAAGCTCTGGCTCCAGGCTTGTAGGGGTCAAACTGTATCAGCCATGCAGAGAAGATCTATGGGATCTAATCAAATTTGGTTGGGAAAAAAAGCAGCTTTAAAGAGGAGCCGGTGGATAACAGCAGAGAAAGGCAAAACATTGCTTCCCTGGGAAGGGAAAAAAGTGAAGTGAAATAAAAATCCACTTGCAGAAGGGCATTATGTGGCACTTTTCCCAAGTAATGGCTCGACTGCTGTAATTCTGAATGCTCACAAAATGCATCCGTGGCCCGGCCATAAAGAGAATAGGGAAACAAAGAGGTTGCTAATTCAATTACAGATGTTAGAGATCAAGCTCTCTGCTATTCATCCAAATGAAAATTTACACTAAATAACATTCTCATGAATTGGCTCAGCAGCTTAATGGACTAAAACTCTCCCCACTAACAGATTGCCCAGGCTCCGAGAGGTCCTGGAAATTGTCCCTGTGGTGGATACCTTTAACCAACCTCCTCTCATGGAATAAATGGAACAAAGTCACATCAGCACTTTCAGCTGAGAGATGCACACAAGAGTTTCTGTGGAAAGTTTGTTCCTGTCATGGACAGAGCAGGGGAGTCAGGGTCTTACAGAGCTCCCAAATTTTGGACAACTTTTCAGAGATGCCTTCAACCAAATATGCAGATTTGACCCTGATTTTACAATTTTATATAATATATGAATAAAATAAATTAGATAAATATACCCATGAACCTTGCAAAATGCTGTAGGAGATGATGCTGGAGCAGCTCTGCTGCTGCTGCTGGGAAAAAGTAACCCAAAGTTGAGCCCAGAAGACATTTTCAGGTGTTCTAAAGATTCCATTTCTCTCGTGTTGCTTAAACTTTGTTCAGATGGATTTGGGAGAGGGCAGTGAATGGTTTGGTAGCAAAGGGGCTCAGATTTCAAATTGGTATAAAAATCATCCCCTGCATGAGGTTGATTCTCTCAAAAATGAGACTTGTCCACTGCTGGAGCATTTGCCCTGATTTTTACACAACTCCCAGGGTAACGTGGGTGGGATCAGTTTCTCCATGGGCTTCTCTGTCCCTGTGATGTGCAGAGCTTGTGGTCACCTAAAGATCTTTCAAAAATCTGCTTTGGGAATTCTGTGTCCCCTGGCAGTGACTGGGGAGGTCTCTGGAGGTGCTGGGCCTCTTCAGCCACGAGAAGGGAATGATAAAGGTGCCTTTGTCATCCTGATCCCGATGGGAGGGAGCTGGGATTGTGATCCAGCCTCCCCTGAGCCATTCCCAGCCACAGGAGGGGGTGAAGATTGAAACACAGGAAATAATTCTGTTAATTATTGAACATCATTAAAATGCTCTGCTCTGGGAGAGGCTGGAATACATTTCCCAGGGAGGCTGTGGGATCCATCCCTGGGGATACTCAGCAGTTCCTGGGCATGGGCAGCCTGTCCCAGCTGGGCTTTGGGTGCAGGAATTTCCAGAGGAGGATTCGGATTCTGCTTCCAACCCACAGCTGCTCTGTGCCTCTGAGGTTTGAGAACCAAATCCATTGGGAGAGGCAATAAATGTCCCAAACTTTGAAATGGCTTTGAAAAGGCTCCCAAATCAGTTACAATTCCGAGAGTGGGAGTGATGTAAAACCCAGGGAAAAAACTGTGGTTTTGTTCCATTCACCCTCCGAAAAGTTTACACATCAATGTCTGGTTCTGGTGCTCGATATGAAACCCCTCAAACCTTTTTTTACATGCTTTTAAATCCCCCAAACTCTTCCATTTGTACAGCTATGACTTAACACTCAAAATAGCCTCAATTCTTTTGGGTAAATTCTGAAGCCTAAATGAAGCAGCAAATAACACGTTTCTGCTTAATCCCATGGTTATTAAATATAGAGTGTGAAAACGCTATTGATGAAGAGTTCTTTGCTTAAAAGGTTACTTTCCTAAAAATAAAAAAAGGAGCCCAGGCACGTTTGCTGTGCCGGGGCTCATTTCCTCTGCCTACCAGGGACAAAAACTGCCTTTAAAGGTCATCGGTTCTTTTGTATGTTAATAAACAATTAGTGTGGCTGGGGGGGGGAGCTCCTCCCGAACGGGTTCCTGAGCAAATTAACCATTCCTGACAAGTCCGGGATGAACATCTCCGGGATGACTTCTCAGCCTGCAGTTTAATCAGCTCTGCCTAACAATTATTTTTCTCCTTGACAAGCGCCTTCTGCCACTCCAGCCCCCCCCCCGCTCTTCCCCGAGATTATTATTTTTTATTATTGCAACGTTTTACAGCCGATAAGGAGGAAAGCATTTAGAAGAAGGAAATAAGTGCAGTTTTCCTCGCAGGCAGCTCTGCCGCTGTATGCAGATGAGATGGATGTGCCGGGAATCCCGATGGGATCCGGGGCTGGCCGGGAATTCTGCGAGCACACCCCCCGAGCATCTGCTCCACACGAGGCACAGAAATTGTGGCCATCGCAGCCAGGAGCCCTCGGCTTGCCAAAGCACAGGGTCAGCAGCCACAAAGCCTCTCTCCCCGTTCCCAAAGGGCCCAGGTATCCATTTATTTATGTATTCCTTCCGAATCGCTGGAAAACACGGCTCAGACTCCTCACGATGGCTTTCGCCTGCCCTGGTTATTTACTTGACTTTCCCACTTGTTCTGACTGGTGGTTTTTTGATGCCAAGGGATATTCTCTTGCTAAGTTTCCAGAATAGAGAAATATTGAGTCAGGATTATCATCATCATCATCATCATCNGCAGGTGAGGGGGGTGGCAGAGAAAGGAGCCTGTGGAAAGCAGGGAGGCTCCAAGGATGTTCCCTCCCTGCCCACAGCCAGGATCCTTGTCAGGGTAGTGCAGGGACAGGGGAGAGGCTGGACAGACAGGTAAGTCAGTAATTAGGATGTCAGTAATTAATAAATCAATAATCAGGAGATCAGCTTTCCCCCGTGCCCTCCCTGCCTGTGCCTTTGCTCCGTCCTGAGGCGGATTTGCAGCCTGGAAATCTCAGGGATTTCACCCAGCCCAGCGTTTCTTTCTCCCGTCTCAGGGATGCTGCAGGGCTGGAGAAGGTGCAGGAGGGTTTGTCCTGGATGGGAGGTGAGCCCTGGGTGTGTAATTCCCAGCAGGAATGCCCTGGAGGGAGCAGGGGGACTCCTGCTGCCCACGGGACCCCTCAGACCCGGCAGGAAAAGCCCCGGGGAAGGGATGGGGCAGAAATTGGCACCAGTTCAGGTCAAGGTGAGCCCTGGCGTTTTCCAGGGATAGAAATTCCCCTTGGAGTCAAGGAGATGATTCCTGCCGGTGCAGCACTGCAAACACAGCTCAAGCAAACACTGGCAGTAATTATCATTATCTCTTGCACGTCCTCCTATCTCCTCCTTGACGCAGTCCCTTTGGAAAACCAGAAGCGTTTGGGAATTCCAGTGTTTGGGGGAGATGCTGGAGCAGCTCCAAAGCAGCACCTCCAAGGGCTTTTGCTACTTCTGTTACACTGAATATTCAGTTCACATTTGTGTGCCGATGGTGCAGGGCTCCGACTCCCCTTGCTTTTGTTTGTTTGTTTTTAATTAATTCTTTGTTGTTTCCAGCACCCAGAGCAATCAAGCCAAGGCAGTTTGAGACCTTTGGTGAGCAGACACAGCCCCAGACAGCCCAGGAATGGGAACCACGTCCATTCCTTGGGCAAGGTCTGTGAATTCCCTGCCAGGTGAGAGCCCACCTTGGACACAGGGTGGGATAAAAACCACCAAAAAGGAGAAATCACTGGGGAAAGGCTGGGAGTGTCCCTCAAGAAACAGCAACTCCTGCATAATTAACTTGGTCAATGTGATATGGAAGGAATACAGAGGAAACGTTCTCAATGCCAGGAGAACTTTCCAGACATCCTCATTAAAAAGTTTGGATTTAGATTTCATTTATGAATGAGTGTTAAAGTGATGCCTTCAGTTTGATCTTTCCTGTACTCCAGGTTCTGTGGTGGGCAGGGAGCAGCTCTGAGCTCACAGTCAGGGTCACTCAGCTCTGCACACAGCAGGGACACAAAACAAATCCTGCTCCTGCTCACACCAAGGACAACTGGGACAAGTTTTCAGCCCGAGAGCACAAACAAGGGGGGCTGGAGGGAGGAACAAGAAGGATGGGACTGCAGAACCTGGAGCTGGAATTGGACAATTAAACCCCACAGTGAAAATGGACCAAAACTGATCAAAGTGGGAGACCTCATGACCATTTGTCCATTTTGTGTCCATTTTTTGTCCATTTTGTGTCCACCTTGGGTTTATCCCTGCCCAGGCTGTTGCCCTGCCCAAGGTTTACCCCAAATCCCTCTCAATAAATCTCTACTTTCTTCTCCAGCCCTGCCCAGCCTGTCCCAAGGCATCAGGAGAAGGAGCACCCAGGGCACAGGGTGCTGGGTTTGGTTCTTGGGACTGATGGAAGTTGGCGCATGAAGATTTACTTTGGATTTGGGGGAGAAATTCCTCCCTGTGAGGATGAGGAGGAGCTGGGCTGGAATTCCCATCCCAGCTGCGGCTGCCTCTGGATCCCTGGCAGTGCCCAAGGCTAAATTGGGATATTCTGGGACAGTGGGAGGGGTCCTTGCCATGGCAGGGGGGGGGGCACTGGGTGGGATTTCAGCTCTTTCCAACCCAAACCATTCCAGAATTCTCTGGAATTCCCAAAAAAGTGTCTGGTCCAGGACATTGGAGAACTCCTCTCTGACTGACCCAGATTTGAACTGGGGCTGGTGTGGAACCACCTCCCAGCAACCTCCCCATTTCCCAGGAATTCTCACGGAGAGCAGCTGCTGCTGCTGCTCCCTCCCCAGCTCTGGGAATGGAGTTTTGTCTGGGTACAATTCAGCTGAAAAGCAAATGCCGTGGAAAATTTACATTACACCCCAGAGTTTCATTGAGCACAGAGCATTTTTCAATTCCAGAGTGAGCTGCAAAGCTTAAACCGGGCAAAGAATTCATTATTTTAATGATAATAATTTACACTTGCATGGGAGCTTTCATCCAAGAAAATACCACCTTAGAATTTTCCCTTCACAGCCTCTCCAAGATGGGATAATTTCACCTTGATAAGTGTGTGCATTATGTTTGCCTTTGCTGCTTCTGAAGGAAAAAAAAAATGAAGATTATTATAGTTTGTACAGTTGAGTGTTTATTATAGAAATATTTTGCATTTATATTGTAGTTTTCTTAAAATCTGAATGTGGTTTTGAAACCCTGCTTTAAAGCTATCAATCCCCTCTTAGGGAAGATTATCCCAGTGCTGTGTCCTTGGAGAAACCGAGGGAAAAACCTCCTGGGGCTGCTCTGGGTCCTTTCTTGTTTCCTTTTTGAAGGAAGCAGGGCCTGATTTGCATCTCTGGGAATGGGGGCCCATTACTGACATCAAATCTGCTGGTCCTGCTCAGCTGGGACCTTAAAAATCAAATATTTTCTCTTAAAAGGGATTTCTCCATCTGCAAGGCTCAGAGTGGGGATATTTTCCATGGTTTCAGTCCAGCTTTTAATATCTTAGTCCATGGAAAACACAGCAGATCTTCCTTTTCTTTCTAAAATGGCAAATTGAGCCAATTTGGCCTCTTTGGATGAGTAATAAATTCCCCAGCCCAAAGCTGTTTTCTTTCTGCCTTTTCTTTTTGGAGAAAAGATACAGAAATATACAAAAGTTTATTTCTATTTTTTTTTCCTGCAATTTCCTTGGTGCTATTTACTTATGTTTAAAAAATAAAATTGCATTTTTTGTTGTTTTTCTTCTCCCAAAAACTGTTGGGAACTTTTAATTTAAACATGTGGCAGTGGCAGAAGGCAGCTCGAAAACATGGAGGCAAAACCATTTCATGGCAAGGGTTTATTTTAGAAATCCTAAATGAGCCAAAGTGGCCTGAAAAAGCATTTTCCAGAGGAAATATCCCAATTTCAGGACAGATTGCAGGATATATCCCCTTGATGATGGATCCATGCAGTGCTGGAGTGTTGCTGAATTTATAAATGAGTTTAGATTTGATTGTGCCATAAAGATTTCATGGATTATTTGGGGATTTTCTTCTTTCTTATCTGGTGGGAGTGACAAAAATTGATCGGAAGAAAACTTGAACTTTAATATAATAGTGATGTAATAGAGTAATTAAAAGAGTAATAAAATAGTAATTAAAATGAAATAGTAATATATAAGTAATAGTAAGAACAAAAGTAGTATAATAGTATAATAATGTGTGATAGTATCACGTATAAATTACAATAATAATTATTTTTAATAATGCAATAATAAAACTGATATAATTTAATTCATGGACAGATACCACCTTATCCTGCCTTTTCCCATCACTGTCACAGCTGCTTTAAAAAAACCCCAACACTTTGGTTTAAAACTTAGCAAAACCTCTGATAAACCCAGAACCCCTTTAATGTCAGCACCGAGGACAAAACCATCAGGGCAATTAATTATTTCTGTCACACTCTACATGGCAAAGAAAGAATTAGTATGCTTTTGTTCTTTATTTTCATGAGTAAATTTAAAAAGAAAAGGTAATTTTTGGCCCCCCCACAGGAAGTCCTGCAGGATTCCATGGCCTGGATTCACGGGTTCTGAATGGAAAAGCAGGGAGTGGGTTTTTATTTATTTTCCTGAAAGCATCTGAGGCACAGGAACAATTAAAGGCAGAGATCATTAATTAAACGAGGTGGTTCCATCCAGGGAATTGGCCTCCAGAAGAATCCTTTGGATTTCCCACCCAGCCATGGACACTGCGTCAGCCCAAGCTCCTCCTTCCTCGCCAGGAAAGTTTGTGTCTCCCCATCCCCACCTCCTCCCTGGCTTTTATTTTTTTCCACCTCATTAATGAACTGTGAAAGCTGACATTTCCAATAAGGAACAATTAAATCTGGGACTAAATGAAATGAAGTCATTCATTTACAAAATAAAAGCTAACAAGCAAGAGGAGGGGGAAAATGATTGCAAGTCAGGGAAAAAAAAAAAAAAAGGAAAAAAGAGCAAATGAAGTCTGACTCCATTAATGTTCTTTAAATACTTCTACTGCTCAGAAAATTAAGTGGGAAGCATCTGATTAACTTTGAGGGGGATATTCAGCATGACAAGTGTTAAAGGCAGAACTCCTTCTGAGGGGCTGTGTAGGGAAGGGATTTAAATCCTTACTTTTCACCTCCCTTCCTTGCAGAGGCACTGGAGCAGGACTGGAGCAGAGAATCCGGGAATTATGGAATGGTTTGGGCTGGAAGGGACTCGGATCCCAGCACACGGGCAGAGCAGCCTCCCACTATCCCAGGCTGCTCCAGCCTGGCCCTGGACACTTCCAGGGATGGGGAATTTCCAGGTTTGCTGCTTTAATGCACTTTGATTTAAAATCTCTGAGGGCTCAAGTTGGTATTTTGCAATCAATTATTCTTAGGGGGATTTGTAGAATTCACCGTTCTTCCCTAAGAATTTGAATTCTACTTGAATTAATCTAAAAATCCCCATCCTTTTCTCAAACGTTCCCCACAACCCTGTGTTTTCTTCCCCTCAGACTGAGGAGTATCTGAAAA
The DNA here is from genome assembly GCA_013389925.1 of Aegithalos caudatus. Taxonomy (NCBI): domain Eukaryota; kingdom Metazoa; phylum Chordata; class Aves; order Passeriformes; family Aegithalidae; genus Aegithalos; species Aegithalos caudatus. The sequence continues at coordinate 204,467 of WEIU01023463.1, forward strand.
AGAGAATTAGAAAGAGATTCAGATCCAGGTTAAAAAAAAATCCAAAACATTGATTTCCTCAGTTATACTTAAGGCCCTTTCCTTTTGTAAAATAAATAACCTGAATAAACACGTCAGGGAAGATTAAAACCTCATTAAAAAGTGTAAACAGAGTACAAAGAAGATAAAAAAAAGAAGCTTGGCTGAATTGAATAATGGCAATAATAAAATCACTACCCAGTATTGCCAGTTACAAGTCCTGCTAAGGGGAAGCAGAGCTGCTGTTATCTCACACTCAGGATGGAGATTTCTTCTCAATAATTAGATAACATTTTAATGAATAAATTAATGCCATTATCCAGGAAATAGGGATCATTGATAAAGCCAATTCCAAGCCAATTCCCAAATCTCATCAGGGACACTCAGCTCAGGATGCTCAGGGAGGGACCTGCAATATTCCCCCTGCCCACCTAAAGGAGGCACAAATGCTGAGGCCACCACTCCATCCCTGCCTGCACAGGAGCTGTAAAATCAGAATATTAATGCAAATTATGGCTTCCAGGCTGGCAATTATGCATTTTTATTTCACTGAGGTGAGCAGGATTGTTGCATATATCAAATGCTAAAGAAAACAACTTTATCTTCTTTTTAGGTGACGTCCTTTTAAAGACAAATTCGCAGGAAAGGTGAAATATTGCCTGGTGCAGAGAAGAACTGGAGCAGCCTTTGAGAGCAGGATGAAGTCGTGTTCAGGCTGTGCCAGTGCTCAAATTTTTAATTTAAAGGGTAAGGAAAGGGAAAAGTAGTAGAGGGAAGAATTTAGTGAAGAAAAGGGCAAAATGAGTGCTCAGAAGGAATCCTTCCCAAGGAAATGACAGGAGCAAGAGAAGAAATTGTATTTGTGAGTAGGAGGAGGAATGCAGTGCAGGAGGAGGCCGGGATGGGAGCGGGCACAGGGACCTGTGATTGTCACCTCTGCTGCTCCTCGGGAAATGCTGGGATCCTCTGCCTGGCCCTTCAGCACCAGGCAGGGGAATTCCAGGAGCAGGAGCTTTATCCAGGCTCCTGGGGCAGGGGTGGATGTGCTGGGCAGGGCTCAGGGTGGGTGCCCAGCCCAGGGCACCACCCCTGGGTGCCCCCTGACAATAAAGAGCAGCAATTCCACACTCCTGGAAGTGCAGACCCTCTCCGTGCCCTGCTTTAGCACCTGGGTGTCACCTGCTCCTCTCAGAGAGCTGCTGAGAGCTGCTGCCCCTCAGAGCCCCCCGAGCTGTGCCCAGGGATTTCCCTCACCAGGTCCCAATAAAACCACAAACCAAACCTGGGATGGCAATGGAGTAATGGAAATGCTGTAACACAGTGCCCTGCAGCCAGGAGCAGCTCCAGGGAGAGAAAGGCACCTGTAATGATTTGTTTGTCATAATGACAGCAATAACTTCACCTTCATCTGCTTAAGAGCATTCATTTCCTGCCAGGAAATCACTGTATTTAAGTTTATTCCAGGAGCTTATGGAGATTGTAGAGACTCAAATATGATTAGGGAGATGTGTCACATGTGATCCTGGGGATGAATCCCTTTGGATTGGGATGGTTTGTGATCCTGGGATGGATCAGTCTGTGCTGGGATAGTTTATGATCCTGGGGTGGATCAGTCTGTGCTGGGATAGTTTATGATCCTGGGATGGATCAGTCTGTGCTGGGATGGTTTGTGATCCTGGGATGGATCAGTCTGTGCTGGGATAGTTTATGATCCTGGGGTGGATCAGTCTGTGCTGGGATGGTTTGTGATCCTGGGGTGGATCAGTCTGTGCTGGGATGGTTTGTGATCCTGGGATGGATCAGTCTGTGCTGGGATGGTTTGTGATCCTGGGATGGATCAGTCTGTGCTGGGATAGTTTATGATCCTGGGGTGGATCAGTTTGGATGGAATGGTTTATGATCCCGGGATGGATCCCCACAGAATGGGGAGCCTGGAGTTATTTTTGCCTCTTTCTGTCTTTAGGAGTGGAGAAATCATGGTCAGGATTAGATATAAATTCAATTTGGAGACAGATTTTTATGAGCAGCTACTCCTCAGAGCAGGGACAGCTCTGGCACACAGGCTGACACAAGAGTGCACTTACCCAGATTTTGGGTTTGGTGCTGTTGGTGCTAATTTTGACAGAGGTAGAGGACAAAGCCTTTCCTGAGGCACCTCTCTGAAAGCTGGAAAGCTCAGGTTTGATGTTTGTATTAATTTCTGTATATTAACATCAGACTCTGGCAAGCACAAATATTTCTTCCATAAAAAATTCAGCATTCCCTGTTAAATATTTCACAGCAACCCTAAACTTTTATCAGTCACTTTAATTGACAGGCTCCTTTAGGTCTGTTTTCTTCTGAATAATTAAATCTTTCTGTCTTCATCAAAAACCCCCAAACCTGTGAATATTCTGTGTCTGTCCCTTGGCAGCTGCAGGTTCTGAGTTTCTTGTTTGTCTCATGGCCTCAAGAAAAAAAATGTCACTGAGCACTTTCTGAAGTTCTCAGGGCTGGCAAGGACTCGGATCCCCCTGTGGTGCTGCTCCTGCAGGAATTCCCACTCCAGGCAGGGATTCAGGAGCTCCTGCTGCCCTTTCAGTGGAGTTCCCCTGGCCCCAGGAAAGCCCAGGGTTCCCAAATTGGGTTTTAGTGCCAATTCTCCAATCCACGCTTGCTTTGGAATAATAATATTATAATTCTATTAATAAGAACAATATTGAGAATAATATTGGAAAAGGCTTCTGCTGCTATAAAAAAAAGAGTGACCTTGGCTTTGGAAAATAGAAAACAGCAGCACAGGCAGACATTGTGCAATGACAGATTTCTGGGGCAACAATAATTAAATTACTTTGGTTATCCTTGTTTCACTACACAAACAATATTATCCAGCATATTTTTAGATCAATTTGTTTAGTTCAGGCCCTCAATGTACAGTTGTTTCCTGTACAGTCAGATTCACTTAAGCAATATTTCTGTAAGGCTTGGATTTCCTTCTTCCTTCCTTCCCTTCCTTCCTGCTCCAGCTCTTGTGTGGATTCTGTTCCTGCGGTCTTGGAGTAACAACCCTGACTTGAGGAGAGTTTTGTCATTGAGTGAAGGGAAAAAATCCAGAATTAAACACCCCAGGATCATCAGAGCAGCAGGCTGAGGAGACAAGAGCTCCTTCTCTGTCGGGACATGGAGAGAGATGGGACCACTGGGAGATGTCTTAAAGGATGATTTATTAATAGTTCATGAATAAAGGTCCCTCTTTGTCCCATTCTGACAGGTCAAATCCTTGAAGTCAAGGAAAAAATAACCCGGGATTTTGGCCAACACAGAGCAGTGAATGATCCCTCTCCTGAAATTTCTCTTTAAAGAGCACTCAGACCCTTCCAGGGGTGAAGGAGCCATGGAGACAATCATGGTTTTATTGCTGATGCTCTGAGTGAATCTCTCCTCCAGGAATTTGCCCAATCTCTTTTTAAAACCTTCTATTTATTTTTAAATTGCTGTTTAGTGATTTCTCTGCGCAGCTCAAACCTTTCTGAGGTTGCATTAAGAATCATGGAAATTATCTCTTTCATGGTCTTTCGAGGTTTGTGATCCAAATCCCCTTTTTTTGCTTTTTTGCAGTCGTGAGGACTGAGTGTGGCCTCTTTTCCACCTCCTATTCAAAGAATTCTGGAACTAGGGCTTTAATAATGAATTAACTCACATGGCCATGTGCAGTTTTTGTCTTCTTCAAAAACCACAGGAGGCTCAGGAACACTAAAGAAAAAGTGGGGAAAATTGTTATAAAAGCACTCCTATATAATTCTGCTGTAAATCACAGCACCAAAAATGCCTTCCATGATCTTAAAACTCTCCTGCCTGTGACAGCTCCATCTCGTGCCACCTCCTGTGTGCCCATGGTAAATATTTGTGTTTTTATCCAGGATTTCATTGGAGAAGCAGCCTGGGTGGCTTGGTGTGGGGAACAGAGGGTGGCCTGTTTAAATCTTTCAAAAAGTGGAAGGTTTTTGAGGTAAGGGAGGGAACAGCCCCATTTCCCCTTCTCCATCCCTTAAATCAGAAGTGTTGGGTCTGAGCTGCTCGAGGCAGCTGGACACACACAGAGATTGATCCCACAAGGATTTCTTGGGATTTTCCCTGGAAAAGTCCCCCTGGCCCCTAGAGGAAGGAGGGGAGGTGCCTCCCTGGGCAGCCCAAGGCTCTGTTTTTGATCATTGGGGTCTGGGTGCTGCCTGTGCCCAGCTCACACAGAGCCCAGCTCCAGTGGATGTTGATAGAACATTCCAGAACATGCTCCTGCTTTGTCTTTGGCACACCCAAGTGCCCTCTGAGAGTCTGGGGCTGCAGTTCCTCCAGGATAACTGGGATAATGTTTATGGCCTGTCACATCCCAGCCTGCTTTGTCCCTGGCTCTGCTTTTCAGCTTCTGCCCTCCACAAATCCCATGGGTTCCAATGGAACCATGGAATCACGGACCTGGATCACATGAGCCACAGAATCATGGACCTGGATCACATGAGCCATGGAACCATGGACCTGGATCACATGAGCCATGGAATCATGGACCTGGGTCACATGAGCCATGGAATCATGGACCTGGATCACATGAGCCATGGAACCATGGACCTGGGTCACATGAGCCATGGACTCATGGACCTGGGTCACATGAGCCATGGAACCATGGACCTGGGTCACATGAGCCATGGAATCATGGACCTGGATCACATGAGCCATGGAATCACGGACCTGGATCACATGAGCCATGGAATCATGGGCCTGGGTCACATGAATCAGGGTACCTGGAACCATGGAATCATGGACCTGGATCATTGGGACCATGACGGTAAAAATGAAATCAAACAGGTCTTTCCTGACACTCCTGAAAATAAAATAAACAGAATTCCCAGTGTTGCTCAGTTGCCCCCTCTTAATGGGGACAAAGCTGTCCTTAACTGCTCCATCCCACCTCCTTTGCATCCCAATTTTGTCCAGCTGGGGCTTTATTTTTTTATTTAATTTACAATTATCTGGTGCAAGTCTGCACAAACATCCCACCTAGACTCTATTTAATATGCACCAGAATTATTGTATTTGATATATATCAATTTTAAATCTGTTTCCACACAACCTTGACTGCTTTTTTGGCTGTATATCACTTCATCAGGCCAGCTTAACTAGAGCTTCTTTTTCATTTTTTATTGCCCCCATAAAATCTAGGAATGGAACATTTCGATTTTTCTAGCAGTAATTTTTATTACTTTTTGCCTTTTTTTTAAGTACTTGTCAGTGAGATGCAGTACTTTACACAGAGTATATTTTCCAGCTCTGCATTATATTTTTATTTCAATTTATTTTAGCCAGAACACCCAGCATACATCTAAATAATACCTGTGGTGGTTCAAATGAGTGGATTGTGAATGTAATTAGGGGGGATATAAAGTGGGCTCACCCCCAGGATTGGTGGATTTCCATTCCCTGCTCCAGTCCCAGACATTGGTGGAACAGTCCTGCAAGGATAACTCATGTTGCAGCTTTAATGCTGCCCATAAACCCTATTGCAACGCAGGAGGGGAAAATGAATTTATTGCCATCTTTATGGTTTTACTCTAATTTTTAGGTTTTTCTAGATCTTTCCCCCGAGTGTGTTATTGCCCTGCATTTTATTTTGTCCCCCTAAGATACAGAAATTCCCAGATCAGCCCAGACCACCGACCTACCCAGCCAGAGGATCTTCCCAATGGAAAGGCCTGAGATAGAATATGGACTAATTTCTCTGTAAAAGGCTTCTTCACCAATACATAAAAATGCTCTGCAAGTCCTATCCCATATAAAACTCAGCTGCATTATCAGCACAATTCAGATATTTCCTGTTTTTTTTGTTTCTCTGGCATTCCTTGACTTGCTCTTATGATGTCAGGCCGTGTTTCCAACAGGATTTTTTTTCATTGGTGGAAATTCTGATTTTCCAGAAATGTGGGAGGGAGGAGCACAAATAGGAAAAGAAAATTTGCTCTTCAGTTGGTTGAAATTTTGTATGTTACAAGTAATGTTCATTTTAGAACATTTTTGTGCTGTTTTTCCACTATTAACACCAGCCACTGCTACATGACTTTAATGTTTCTCCAAGAAAATAAAGTGGGACCAGGCATGTCTGAGCACAGTTCCTCATCTCCATAACTTGTTATCCTCATTCTGCTTAATTAATATGAATAATACATTTTAAAATAATGCCTCTACTAATGGCACGTGGGGGGAGCAGAGGAGCAGCTCTCTAATTAGGGCCTGTGCATGACATTGGGAAAGGTCTGGGTTCAATCACCTCCCCTTGCTCAGGGCTGAATTAGCACAGATTTAATGCCAGTGATAATTTCATGCCGTGGGGAGATCAGGAGTTTAATGCATCTGGCAGCCAGACAGGGATTTTCTCCCCGTGCCAGCCAGGAATAAACCCCAGGAATCCTTTTCCTTCAGCTCTCCCACCCATCCAGGCTCCGGCCTAAGGAAAGGCCACGTTCCCACTTGGATTTTCCTGAAATGAGGATGAATTGTTTGGTTGGACCCAGCTGCTGCCTGTGCCCAGGGTTCATCAGGAGCCCTGTGTTGTCCTGTCTGTAAAAAAACCCTGCGCTGTCTAAATATCCATTTCAGGAAAGAAAACACTCTCAGATGGAGCAGTGTCAGAGTTTTTGATTCCTGTGCTTGAGAAGAACGTGATAAGGAAAGAAATTGGTGTCGTTCTTTCCATGGAAGTTTGCAATTTTGTTAAAGCTGATAAAGTCATTAATTTGTGAGCTGCAAAGAGGATTTACCTGTGTTTGACAATAACCCCTGAACTCTCAAAGGTCGTGGTCCTGGGGGTTGTTTGCCTTGCCAGGACAAGTTTTGGGTCGTAATTTTTAGTGTGTACACATGTTTTTATGTACACAGGAGATGCTGTCTGTCTCTGCTGGTCCCAGCAGCACCCCCAGCCAGGCAGGATCTGTGCTCAACTCGGATTTTGGACTCCCCTGAGGAAGATTTGCTCAGCAGGTCCAGTCTCAGCTGAGTTATTAAACTAATGAAAAGCCACCCCTAAATGTCATTCCCACACAATTGTCCAATATTTCCCCCCAAGAATTGTCACCACTAATTGGATCCATTTCTTTTCTGACCTTAAATCCCCATCCTCAGAGGAGTCTCCTGACAGCAGCTTTTCTGCTTTATGGGAATAGGTTACTCCTTATCCAAGAAGTTTAATAGAGATTTAATCTCAGCCCATCTTCTCCCAGCCTGAACAGAGAGTTTTTCCTCCAAATTTAGCACTCAAATAACACCAAAACTCCACATTTGTTACGAGCTTTGGGGCAGCTGATCCTTTAAGAGTAGCGTGGGGGGTTTTTAGGCTCTTAAGAACTGTGCTCGTGTTTCTACAGAGTATTTTAGACCTTTAACATCTGAGATTTTATGTTGGGACTTTCCATATTTTACTTAACCTTGTTCAAAGCTACTGTCTTGACCTCAAATGTTAATTAATGTAATTTCTCTGTGTTTCTCATAAGTTATAACCTCGTGATGGTGCTGACCAAGCACAGAAGAAGGGGTATAAGAATGGTCTGTGTTTTTTGAAGTTAATTCTAGAATTGTTCCTTGTCAATAAATACTGAATTTGCATCACCCAGATACAAAGGGCAGCAGGGTTAACACTTGCAAGGCACAATAAGCACCTAAATCCATGAGATCAGAGCACCAAAATCCCAAATTTTGGATAGTGGAAGTTGAGTTTGTTGGTGACAATCTGTAAAGTATAGAATTCAGCAGATTTAACTGATTCCAGCTCTTTTAATGGGAGTAAAAAGCAGGTGGAGGAAGGGGAGCTCTCCAAACCTCACAGGCAAATGGTGAAGGAATTCCTTCATAGACAGGGGTGGATGGGGATGTCTGCAGGCACAATAAAGCCTAAACCCCCAGGTTTTAATAAAATACTGCCTTTTAATAAAGCATTGAAGAGAAAAGGCCCGTGGGGAGGTGCTGGGAGCAGGAGCAGCACGGGAGCCACGCTTTGATTAAAACATCAGAATTCAGATGTTCCTCAGTGCTCGTTCAGCCTCATTCCTGACTGTCACAAGAGCCTGTTCACACAAGGATTTGTTTGTTTACAAGGACAATTCTTGTTAACTGACAGTTTAAAAAGAATTACAGAGGCCTCCAACATCGATAGGCTGGTATTAAGGAGAGCATTAAATGCTGGCCTTGGATTCAGTTAAAGGATTCTTCCTCCCCTCCCTCCTATCCAGCAGTCTGGAGGAGGGATGGAAATTTAATAATCCAGACCTGATAATCATTACACAATCAAATGAGCGATGGAAATCAAATTTCCACTGCCAAGGAGTGGTTGGGGGGAAGGCTGTGGAGGTCCCAGGGAGATTTCCTATGGATGCTCTCAGCTCAGCAGTGCTGGCACAAATCCCTGGGCTTTATATTCAGCACCCAGAATCATTTACAGGAGCTCCTCCATTCACCTGAAAAACAAGTGGAATAAAGGACAGGTTCAGCTGGAAAGATCTTTAATGCCCCTGGATCTCGGGCTGGAGCAGCCTGGGACAGGGGAGGGGTCCTTGCCATGGCAGGGGGGGCTCTGGGGGGGGATTTCAGGTCCCTCTCAACCCAAACCATTCCAGGATTCCCCAATTCTGTGTTTTTATGAATTAAAATAGTCCTGGCATAAAAAATGTGTAATTTTCTCCTGTTAAATGAGGAGGAAAAGCTTTATTAACAACGTGACTGAGGTCAGAGCAGAACAGAAACCAGCACAGTGAGATGGGAAAGTGGGAGAAAATTCCCTTAGAGAAAGGAAAACAAAAGGAAAAACCCTAACCTCCAACAGTAATGTAAAAAAAACAGTTAAAGATGGGCTGGTTCCTCTGGATCTGATGGGTATTTTGGGTTTCTTTTTGAAGAAACAGTTTCTAAGGGAAGATTTTTGCTGCTGAATTACTCAGATCATGTTAATACCATTTTTTCAACCTGAGAGCTACAGAAATTCAAACCCTCTCATTTCAACTCTGATCCATATTTTAATACAACAGGATTTATCAATATGAAGAACCTGAAACATTTCCAGGGGATTTTTTGATGTGAGTTCTGAACATTTTTTTTTTTTTTTCCCCAGCATTATTTTCAACTTCCAGCATTTTGTCCTTTGACGAGGACGAAAATCCCTTCTGACAGGGCTGGAAATGGGAATCATTTGTGACCATTGCTGCCAAGGATCCGGCCGTGGCACCTCCCTGCTGCCATCCAGCTGCTTGGAAAGGTCACTTTGGAGACTTCAGCTGTGATGGAACAAGAAGAGAAGGAGAATTCCTCAGGGGAGCCCGTGACATTCATGGGAGATGGGAAAGGCTGCATGAACAGGCTGCAGTTGGGGGGCTCTTGGATTTATTTTAGGTATAAAGGACAGCAAAGTGCCCCTTGAAGCAATTTCCTCACTGAGTTTGGGTTTAGCCTGCAAGAAAACAGAGGAGGGGGAAATACTTGCTGAGGATTGATAGGAAATTTTCACAATTTGCATTAAAAATGAGTAAGAGACGTGTGCAGGTCAGGGAATGCATTTGGAAATATCAGATTTTGCTCTGTGTTCCCCTTGGCCACCCTGGGCTATCACAAATTCCAATGTTTTCAGTTCAGACAGGCCCTGCCTGTGCAATTTTTGCTATTTGAGGAACATCTTTAGCAAATTCCAGATCTTAATTTTACTTCCACACAGTGAGAGGTCTCCTCCCCCTACACAGCCAGTCCAAAATGTGAATTTTTCAAGAAAACCATTTACAACAGATTTTTTCTTATTTCTCTAATTTTATTTCCTATTTCAATAATTTCTTTTCCTATCTCTATTTATTTTTTTTTCCTATTTCTTTTAACTTTTCCTATTTAAATTGCTCTCCTTGTTTCCACTGCAGTGTTGCTCCAAGCTCCAGTTGGGATTAGCAGGCTCTGGAAGAGTTCTGAGCTGGATTCTGATGTTGAATCCTGTCTTTTAAGAGCTATTAAGATGTTAAAAAATTAATAATGGCCTCTCTTCCCACTGGCATCCCTTGAACTTTGTCTCCTGCCTGTCAATCTTGGCTGGGTTGTCTGTCAAAGGGAAGGAAGGTATTAATTAGTCAGCCAAGGCCATTTTATCTGGGATTTTTCCCCGTTTATGTGGAAAGAAAAACCTCTGAATATTCTTATTCCTTTAAAAATGGTGCCTGATATTCTCTGGCTGAGGAAAGCAGAGCAGAGCAAATAATAGTTAAAAGTTGTTTGTCAGATAAGAAAAGTTTGGGATTTTTAGAGGACAGAATCCAGGGAATGCTGGCTAAAAACCCACGGATGCAGTCTGACAGCAGAAATCAAACCAATCTGCCTTTTCCCTATTTTTAAAGAGGTTTTTAAATGGTTGTATTTAAATTTAAAGAACAGTTTCTTGTGGGAAGGACCCCAGGGCATGGCAGGAGCAGCTCCTGTCCCTGAGCTCAGCCGGGTTTGGAGATTTCCCTGCTGCCAGGGCCCTGGGCTGGGCTCTGTGTGAGGCTCTGGGGCTGCTCTGCCTTGGGCAGGGCCAGGAGTTCAGGGAGTTTTTGTGAAATCCTGAGCTCTGAACAGTGAGGAATACCTGGAACTGCTGCCTGTTGAAGGCCTGGAGTTCATCCCTGTCAGAGCTCAGCAGCTTTGGGCACAATCACAGAGCCCAATCCCCGTTTGGAGCTTTCCCAGCCTTTTGGGGTCAGTTTATCCACGATTTCCCTGTGCTCCTCAAAGGAGGAGCAGATCCCCTCGCGGGCCTGCGTGGTTTAAATCATCCAGGAGTCATCTCTCTGTGTGTGCTTTAATTTCCAGCTTTGCTTAAATTATATGGAGTCCTTCAAAAGGGAAAAAAATCAATTTGACTTTGGCAGCTGTCTCCACAATGGCTGCCAATCACCAGAGGATCTTGGCTATTTTTAAGTCTCCTGAAATCAGTCTGCATTAAGGCAATAGCTGGGCTTGGATTTAAGCCCAGGACTCTATCAATATAAAATGATTTGTTGTAAGTTTAAAGATGCTTCATCCCCATTCTCTCTCTTTTCATTTGCATTTTAAGCTTTCATCAAAACGTGGATCAACAATCCTAACGGAGCCTTTTTGTCCTCCATCCTGCTTTTCCCCAAACACCTGAGGCTGTGTGCTCTTATCCTCAGCCAGACACGAGGGGATTTTCCTTCTGTTCAAACAACGAGGCCCAGGCTGAGCCTTTCCTTGTGCCATTGGAACGTTTTCCAGCAAAGTTCTGAGGGACAGAAGATGTGTGATGGAGGGAGGGAGAGCGTGGAAGCCAAGGGGAGATGATCCTTCATCCATCATTAAATCAGAGATTTTATTTCCCCAGATTAAAGACTGATGTTTGCCAGGTGTATCAGACCACCCCCTCCTGGTCCTTTTCACCAGGGATGAAGTGACAGGACAAGGGAATGGCCTAAGGATGAAAGAGGAAAGGTTTAGGTGGGATTTTGGGAAGGAATTCCTGGCTGGGAAGGTGAGGAGGGGCTGGGCTGGAATTCCCATCCCAGCTGTGGCTGCACCTGGATCCCCTGGGACAGGGGAGGGGTCCCTGCCATGGCAGGGGGGGCACTGGGTGGGATTCCAGCTCCTTCCATCCCAAACATTCCATGATCCCATTGCCAGAGCAGCCCTGGCTGGGGTCAGGACAGCTGGGATGACATTTACAGTCCATTGCTCTCCACAGTTCATTTGGAATTGTTCCTCACAAGGGGAACAGTTGGGATTTTTTCCCAACAATTAAGTTTCTCATCCCTAATTTTGCCATTCATCTCTGTCCCTCCAAACTTGCACAGGATCCTTGTGTCCGTGGCTTTGCTCAGAGATTCCCCAAAGGAAAACTGTGGGGAGCTGCAGGCACTCCTGTGCTGAAATCACTTGGTGATTGAGGAGAACTCTGTTAGAGACAAGCTTATTTTAATAACAATCTCAAAAATCAAGATATTGTTCTTTGCCTCAGCTTCTCATTAGTAGGAGCACGATTTCCCTGTGTGTTTTTCCCAAATTTGCAAGGATTTCCATGGGCAGACCCCATTTTACAAAAGAAAGAAGGGATTTACATCCTGGGCCTCAATTTTGGTCTTTTTCTGAAATTTTTCAAGATATGTGGCACTAAAAACCTTATAAAAATAAATTTAAATTCTAAAAGAAATTTCAACTTGTTGCTTGGTCTGTGCTGAAAAGGCTGAACTGTTTTTTTTTTTTACAGCTTTGCTGTAAATATTTGTTAAAAACAGCATAAAAATAGCACCACTTGATGCATTTGAGCTGACTCTGGTTCCTTACATGTAATTAAAGCTGATCTGTTTGATGTTCTCTGTGGCTGATAAAGAAATATCAATTTTCTTGCCTGTCCCATTTCCAAATATGCACCTGATATTCTACAAATAAAACTGCTTGGGTGTTTTTCAGCTCTTTTGTCCCCTCAGGGCATTTTGCAGCAGCATTAACACCTCGAGATAAAGAAAAAGGGAAAGTTCATTCTTATTCCTAATTTAATTGCCTAAAGTTTCATAATTTGTTTAATTCCTGGTCTTTTGGCAAGAGGAGCTCTCTGGCTCTGTCCCTGGTGCCACTCGTGGCTCAGCTTTTGGAGCTCCTTGGTTTCTCAGCAAGGGAAGGAAAATCTTCCTGGAGGTTTTCCATCAAACCCATTTGGTGATGAAGGAGGGAACATCTTTCCCAGCCCTTTAAAGCAGGAGCCATCAATCCTGGACTGAACTCCCCATGCCCTTATTAATAGAGAAGGAATTTTTTCAGCATCCCCTGGCCTGGGGAGGGAAAAGGGCTGTGCTGGGCAGGGGAAGGCTCTGGGTGGGGAGCTGGACATGATTTAGAGGAGAAGTTTTTACTCCTTGATGCCAAATATCCTCACCCAGGGGCGTAATCCCCGCTCCTGTCACTCTCTGGGACTGAGGGAAGGGAGTTCAGAAGCTTTGGATTCCACCAGGATGGTTGACTCTGGGATAAATTCCATAATATTTATTTTAGGGGGGAAATGGTGGCAGTTTTCAAAGCTCCCATGGGTGTCCACTGTGCAAACGCTGCTCTTTGTCCCATTCTTCCATGACCTTAAAAAAGTAGCCTGGAATTAATAAGATGCAAATCAAAGGGGGAGGAAAACCAGGTCCCAACCAATAAAAATACCCCAAAAAATCAGTGTGCTCATAAAAGTGCCCAATCTCAGTGCTGTGCAGAACCAATAAAATCAGTATAAACAGAATATAACCTTGAGAGGAAATAAATCCATTCCAACGTCATGAAGGAGAAATAATCCCTTGGGCTTTGTGCCAGGCAATGCAAGGCTGGCTTCTAATTGCCTGGAGAGAATAAAAGAGCCAAATGTCCAAATGCAGCTGTTCCTGCAAGCCCAGGCTGCTCCTGCTGACAGCCAGGGGCTGCCATCCCATTTATCAGGGAGTTACTCACTAACAACCCAGCCTGTCCCAAGTCTGGGCTTTGTACATGAGGAAATCAGGAGAAAAAAAAAAAAACAAAAAAAACCATTTTGGGATCAAGGACTTTTTTCCTTTTTCAGCAGATTTTCCCCCTGGAATGCCAAGGGACACTTGCTGCTAGACCAGGTGCTCAGATAAAGTTTTACCTGTAATCAAACTCTTCCTGCAGGGGATTGTTGGGTTCTTAGGGATGCTCCAGGAGGCTCTGGGTGACTCTGGGATCAGACATTTTGTGGCAAGGTCTCAAAGCAATGGTGCCACCTGCTTAGAGAAGAAACTATCCACTGCAAGGAAATTTAACTTCTGAAGATTACCTCAGTACTTCGTTTTTCTATAAATACAAATCTCAGTAGCCCACTTTGCTCATCCACCCTGAGCAGTGTAATTCCCATGAATTTGAAATATATTAATAAAGCATGAAATAGAAATTTTTCCTCCCTTCAAGGTGCTCAGAGTTGGGGTTTTTTGCTTTTTTTTTTTCCCCAAATAGGGAAATTAACACCAAGGAAAGGATGAGGATTAAAGCAGAGAGTGACTGACTTTTATTTTCAAGTATTATTAGAGCATAAATACATTGAGATTGGTGAATATATTTTGTTATTCAGCTGAATCTGAGATAGGGGAATTACCACGGAAAGACAAGCTGGGAAGAGTTGGACTGGGGCAGTGGAACTGAAAATAGCTGGAAAGCAGCAGAGAACTCCTGGTATTGATTTTGGGATCATTTGAATTTCATCTCTGTAATGGGATAGATGATGTGAATGGGAAGGACAGGGGATCCAGAGGATGAGAATATTTAAATGCAGAGCAAGAACATCTTAAGGAGCAATTGAATCTTAATATCTGGCATTGCTTTTTGTTTGAGAGCCGAGTCTATGCCTCACCTAAGAGCAACTCCTACTGAAATTCAAATCCTTGGAACCCATTTCTGCTCCTGTCCAGCTTTGCCAGCGCTGAGGAGGAAGATTAGGAATTCCTCAGGACAGCGAGGAACTCAGATTAAATAACAGAAGGAACAAGGAAGATTAAATGAAACAAGTCTGCAGATTTGCACTGCAGTGATTTTTCTGTTCTGGCCTGGGGGAACGAAGTGCACAAATCCCTGACTGCGGGAGCCCTTGGAATCCACCCTGCCCTGAAGGCAGCAGTGTATTTTGGGTGTATTTTGCTGCCTTTCCCGTTATTTCCCTGACACTTCCCCAGTTCTTGGCTGTGTTTTTGCAGAGTCCCTTCTGCTGACACCGAGGTGCTCCTTTACCCTCAGCCACGAGCCCCAGGTCCCCAGCATCCCTGCTCCGAGGCCATCCCGACAGGTTCCTGTTCCCATCCCACAGTCCCACAGCCACAGTGCCACGAGTTCCTGGCAGCTGAGGCACCTCTGGGCAGCCCCAGGAAGGTCACAAATATCAGCAGGAGGGCACCAGAGGTGCAGAGTGGTTTCCCTGGGAGGAAACCCCTGCTTGGTGCCCTTCTGGAGCACAGTGAGCAGGAGCCTGCCTCACCCTCAGCCCAAGCATGCAAATCGTTGCTAGAAGGTTCCTTGTTCTTTGTGTTACCTTAGGTTGGGTTTTGGTGCAGGAATTTTAATATTCCTAATTGTTCTCCCCTATTGGACCCTTCCCTCAGACCCCAATTAACTCCATACCCACTCTGGGGTGTACAAACCCAAATCCCTGCCTGAGCCTGGCCTGTGCTTCTTGGCCCCTTGTTACTGCCTTGATCCCATTCACTCCCACACCGTGGACTCCTTCTTTTCTGTTGTATTTTACACTATTAAATTTCCTTTTCAGACAACAGGATCAAGGCTGGCCTCTCCTTCAAGCCACCACTGAGGCAGAATTCCAAGGAAACTCAAAAGGATTTGATTGCCTGGTTCCATGGGGCTGACTGGGGGCTCGGGCTGTGGGGTCTGGGATGGGGGCTGGAGGCATGGCCAGGTGAGCTGCACACTCACCTGCATGGCTAGGGGGGCTGCACACTCACCTGCACGGCCAGGTGAGCTGCACACTCACCTGCATGGCTAGGGGGGCTGCACACTCACCTGCATGGCCAGGGGGGCTGCACACTCACCTGCACGACCAGGGGGGCTGCACACTACCCCGCACGGCCGGGCGAGCTGCACCC
>WEIU01023463.1:220260-243371 GCA_013389925.1 Aegithalos caudatus
GGGCTGCACACTCACCTGCACAGCCAGGTGGGCTCTACACTCACCTGCACGGCCAGGTGGGCTGCACACTCCCCTCCCTGCCCGTGTGCCCTGGGCTGTGCAGCTCCAGGGTGAGCACGGAGCTGCTCTGGGCTTTGGATCCCCCGTGTGCACCTGCAGGTCTGGGACCTCCCCAGAGCTCTGCCGTAATTAGTGCTGGGTTAATGAGCTTTTCCCGATTCCAGCAGCGCTCTCTGCATTACAGCATGATCATTACCTGGCCGGCCAAAGGCTGCTGCAGGTTTTTATGGGAGTTCCCAGCAGGTCCCCCTGCAGAGCTGGGCTCTGATTGAAGCCCCGGGCTGCAGGTGACACAAACATTTAACAGCAGGGCTAAAAGGACAGGGCAAAGGGGAGCAGGAGGGGAGATGCTCTGCAAGAATGGGAGTAGGAGGTCAGGGAGGAGACCAAAGGCTTGGAGCTCTCAATTTAAAACACTCTTTTGGACTTTAAAAGCCTAATGGAGGTGAAGTTGCCTGCCAGGGTCACCAAAGGGTGTTTATCACTAATTAAACACCAAACTGTGCAGGGCAGCGTGGGTTTGGATGTGCCTGAAACTCCATTTTTCCTTTTGCAGCATTGTGTATTAAATTCCCCCAGCGTGATCTGCTGGAGCTGAGTCTCTCTTTATGTTCCAGTTTCCTTTTATGTTTCCAGTGGCAAGAGGAGACATTCTCCCCTTTGAAGGCAGCCCCAGGTTGCAGCTCCAGCCCTGCTTGTTTACAGAACCATGGAAACCAGAGGGGATCTCTGGGACATGGAGATGCTTTCCAAGAATCAAACATCCATGCACCAGGAATAACTCACTGCTGGAAAAACACCTGGAATTTGGAAAGCTTTGACTTTTCAAGCCTTTAAATATTTCCAGACTTCGCTGTCTTTTTGTCCAGCTGTATCTGGACTTAATTATTCTCTTCAGGAACTTATTCCCAAAAGTACAGTTCTAGGGTTAAAACTTGCCATAACTTCATTTACTGTTGCCTTTTACCCCATCCTCCAGCTGCAAAATTACTCATTATGGACATTTCCAATATTATGGAAGTGAAGACTCTTGTTGTTGTTGTTGTTGTTGAGCTGGGTTTGCAAACTTGAGGCTGGAATTATTTTTCCCCCAGAAGTGCTTCACTACCCATGGGCAGGCTGGCTCCTAAGCGATTTTTATTTATTTTTTGTGCTAGTTTATGAAACTGAACACATAGACACAATAATTCTTGCTGCTGCTCCCAAGGAAAGCTCATCCTCTGTCTGGGAGGCCAGGCCAGGCCTATAAATAGAATAAAATCCTGTTTCTGCAGCTCTGAGCAGCACAAGCAGCGCATCCCACAGGTGCTAACAGCTCCACAGGGATCCCTGGGAGGACATTCCCTGATAGCCAAAGTGCCCGGGGTTAATTAATCCTTGGGGATGGCCAGGATTGATCCTGAGCTGCTGTAAATTGGCTCAGCCGGCTTGAAAGGGCTCAGCTTTACTTACACCACGGGAGGATTAATCCTCTCTGTGCTCAGATCTGGGCATCTCCAATTACCACAGACAAGTTCCTCATCAAAGGAGGGATATTAATTATTCAGTGGCGAGCAGGGTGTGTTTCCAAGGGGAGATGCTCAATGGTTTTAAAGAGGGAGCTGGGGCAGCACAGACCCTTTATGAGTCACACAGGTTTAATTTTTCCCTAATTGCCTCTTGGCCTGTCCCTATTTCCCCAGCCCATGGACACAGAGTGTGGCTCACAGTGAAGGTGACACCTCTGATTGTGATGAGAAATAATCACTTGTTCTCTTCAGGGAAAACATTTCTTCCCCACGTTGAATCAAAATTAATTTAATCCACTCCAGTCCTGCTGTAAACAAAGAGAAACATTTATTTCAGAAAAGCTGAGACCAGAAGGTTCCCGGGATTCCCAACCCATTCTTGAAGCCCAAAGTTGGGCAAAAGATGGGGAAAATAGACAGGAACAGAGTTTGGAGCCTGATTTCTTTATAGAGGAAATTATCTGAAAAGTATCACAGAATTCCAGGTTGGTTTGGGTTGGAAAGGACCTCAAAGCCCCCCCAGTGCCACCCCTGCCACCCCAGGGACGCCTCCCCCTGTCCCAGGTTTCTCAAAGCCCATCCAGCCTGGCCCTGGGCACTGCAGGGACGTGGAACCACAGCTCTCCTAACAAGGAATTGTTGTTCCCAACATTCCCTCTCACACCGCGCCCAGGCTTTGTCGGGTGAGAACAAATTTTTGTGACAAGTGTTCCTTGAAGTGGAGACATCCCTGTGAAAAGCTGCAGCTCCAAAAATCAATATGTTATCAACAACAGCAACAACAACAACAGAAAAAGACTGGAAAATTCAGAGTTAGTGCTGCTCCCGGGTCTTGTTCCTGACTGAGATATTCCCCTGTGGGATCGTGGGTTTGCCTGGCAGCAAAATGAACACAGAGCTCCAAAATTTTAAGGTTTTTTTTAGGTTTTCAGATACAGAGAAGTTTTCTGCTTTGCCTTGTGCCTCAGGCTCAGTGTATCCTTTTCTTCCCTGCTGTACCTCCATCAGCTTTCCACGAGTTCCACCTAGAACCTGTTTGCCTCCAAACCTCCTCCAGGGTGGTGAATTTAGGGGCTTTGTTTCTCTCAAAGCAGAGATTGTTGTTGTACTCATACAAACAGGAATATCCATGAATATACCTACAACAACATTTATCTGAGGTTTTTTCCAAAATCTTCCAGGATTTTTATTTTTCCTAAAGCTACTTTTGGTGAAATTTGCTTCTCACGTCCAAATAATTCCTTTTAGTTTCAAGCAAATGCTTTATTTTCCGAGCAGGATCTACTGAGGGATTCAGACTATTGATTCCTTTCAAACAGCCTCAGTCTGGAGCAGCTTTATCCTTTTTGTTCGTTTTTTATGGGTAATGAAAAACACTTTAATATCATTACACTCATCAGATAAGGCTTAAAAACTTTAAAATATTGTGCTCAGATAACTGGGATAAATCCTGGATTACCTGTAGGTTCTGATATTTAAAATCAGCTGTATCCATACCATGGGCAGGTGTTCAGCACTTCCCAAAGCAAAAGGAGGAATCAGCACTCCAGTGACCCAAAGTGGTTCAACATGTAGGGAATGAAGAGTGCAGAGTTCCCAAACCTTCCCCTGATGCCACTGGATCATCATTTTCCCACCTGCCTGGCAGTTCAGCATCATTCCATGGTCATGGGGTGTGGGAGGGAAATTCAGGACTGACTTCCACAGCTCAGGTTATTAATGAAGCTTAGGAAAGGCTCCCAGGGCAGCAGGAACCAAAATCTCCTCTGCACAAAATCCTCCCCTGAGCTGCTCCCTTCCCTGCTGGTGGTGGGCATCCACCTCCCTCCCTGCAAGGGGAAATCCCCATGGAAGCAGCCCCTGGAGCTCCTCTGCAGGGAAATTGTGCAAAACCAGGGAGAACAGAGGTGCTGGGCTGTGGGAGATTCCTCAGCTATGCCCTGGGATCAGTGGTGTCCGTGTGCTGCTCCTGGCCTTCCTCATGGATGTGTGTGCTCATTGTCTCCCCAGCATTTCATCCAGGCTAGCTCAGTGCCACTGCCAGAGCAATTAAAAGTGGTGGGATTTTTGGGTTTTTTGGTTTTTGTTTTTTTTTTCCCAGTGCCTCATTTACATCTCCATTTATTCCATATAAACTTGTGCTAGGGAATAAATTCTCTTTCTCCTTGCAGAAATCTTTTTCATATTTAAAGGTGATTATCATGTCTTGCTTCAGTCATTTTCCCTCTAAATGAATCAGCACCAATAATCTCCACACTTCCTCGTGGTCAGGGTTCACAGTTCTCTGCATTCCCTTCTCCTGCTGGAACGTGGTGCTGATAATGGAATTCTTTATTTCATATCACTTAATGAGATGGGCTTTTAGAGCTCTGATCTGGGCACATGCAAATTTGTGAGGATTTTCTGGGACACACCAGGCTTGGCACGCAAGGAAGGAGACAAAACTGAGAGTTTTATTTTTTTAGGAAACCATCTCAAGTGGCTGCTGCCATGGGGGTGCCTCACTCAGGAGAAGAAAGAGAATTTTGCTGGATTTACTCCCCAGGTTTGTGGAAATCTGTAAAGCTCCTGCTCTTGTTTTGACCATGGATTTCTCCTGGACACCCCCGAGTTCTGCAGTCTCACACAAAGACTGAATGAACACGAGGAATTCTGCATGGACCCATCAATTCTCCAGGATTCTGGTGCTCCATAGCACGTGCCATGCTCAGCTTTTCCTCTGGGTGCTCCAGCTGCATTTTAAGCACTTGATCCTTGTTTTTTTTTTTTAACCAAGATGCTGCACTTGGAAGCTGCAGATCCTCTGCTGTGTTGTCCTAGCGCTGATCTATGATTTAACTTCCAAAGTTCTGCACTGCCAAAGGACTTTGATAGAAGGTCAAGCTTGTTGATTATGAAAAAGTAATTGAAATTTGTTTTATTGGGGCAGGGGAAGGAAGGGAAGATGATTTGTATGTATCTGATAATAGAAAACATTATGGTCATTTATTTCAGTTTCTGTAATTGAATTTCAAACCTTTCAAGTTGAGGCGTGTGCACTGTGGGTACATCCAGCCCAGAAACTTTCTGTCATTCCCTCATCCACTCTTGATCAATTTTAGTGATTGTATGGATCTGTCTCTGCAGAAGTTGATTCCCAGCCTGTAGCTAAAGAGCAGCGGCCGGAGGAGTCGCATTATTGGCAGACAGCTAACGTGGGTCGGGCTGCTAATTGCTGCTGGCAGAGCCTGGGGGCTGCCTGCCACCCGGGAAATCATTCCCTGCTCCTGGAATGGGCTGGCCAGGGCAACCGGGGCTCCTGGAATTTGTAATGGCTCCTTTCCCCTGTAATAGCTGTGTTTTATTCTGTGTGCTCACTGAAACTCAGCGTGCTTCCTTCTGCAGGGCTCTTTGGAAGATGGGAATTGGTCAGTCTGGGATGCAGAGGGATCTGCAGGGCTCTTTGGAAGATGGGAATTGGTCAGTCTGGGAAGCAGAGGGATCTGCAGGGCTCTTTGGAAGATGGGAATTGGTCAGTCTGGGAAGCAGAGGGATCTGCAGGGCTCTTTGGAAGATGGGAATTGGTCAGTCTGGGAAGCAGAGGGATCTGCAGGGCTTCATTTTGCATTTCCCAGCCCTGATGGGAGGCAGGGAAAGCAGCACAGCAGGGCAGGGAAAGCTCACCTGAGCCTGGCCCTGCAAAAATTTACCTGAGTGTGCTCCCAAACTCTGAGTGTCCCGACAGAGGGAGGATGGGGAGAGGATGGCAGGACACTGGTGAGGGAATTCCCTGCTTTTCTGGAGATCCCAGAGCTGACAGAGTTCACCTGCCTGCAGGGAAACCCAGGGCACCTCTCCCACGTGTCCTTTGCTTTGGCAGAGCTCGTGTTGCCCTGCTCATCTCCGAGCAGCCGAAATGTTGAAGTTGGCAATGTCTGGCTGGTTTTCCCTCCCATAAAACAAACCAATTATCCAGGCCTGACAAGAATAGAAACAGAAGGTGGTAATTTCTTGCACTCTTTAATTGCCTCCCAAAGAGGATAAAGCAGTTACTTAAAAAGCCTCGGTCTTCATCTGCACTGTTGAAATAAAGCCTTCTGAGGATAACTTAAAAGGACAGATGAAGAGCCTTGGTTTGTTAAGGGGAGCCAGGCCTAAATGAGCTGCTGCCTTCAACAAAACCTGGCTATCATTAGGAATTCTCTCTGTCCTGGGAAACAGTGCAAACAGCATGGGAATTAATGCAGGGCCTCCTAAAAAGGAGCAAGGTTTGGGTAGCTGGGGTTTCAGAAGCCATTAGGAGCTCCTGCAGCAGAAAACAGTTCAATGGGTAGGGAGCAGGTGTGAGGTGTGGATTATCCCACAGGAACCCTGCAATTTTCAGTGGGAAAAGTCTCTGGTTGAGAGTTCTGCATGTCTGGGAATTCAATCCTCAGCTCTGTCCATGTGGAATTGTGCCCAGGATTTACCCTGGGGACTGATTTATTTCTGTTACCTCTGTGCTCAGGAACATCCCCGTGCCTCCCTGCAGCCCCTGGTGCTCAGGGGGTTACAGGGTCAGGGCATTTCCAGCTTGGGGATTTTGGAGACAGAACCTCCCTGGATGTTCTGTGGGAAGCAAAGGAGTGGCTGAGGCCAGAATCTGTTCCATGAATTCTCCTTGGTGTCCCCATGAGAAACTGCCTGGGGGCAGCTGAGATAAGAAAGTGACCCCTCAGATAACAGAGATCCTGGTGACCAGAGAACAGTGCCAGGCTGCCTCTGCTGCATTTTTATGTTGATGAAAAAAAGTCTGGATGTGAATTTCCCACCTGTCCACACTGCCCTGAATCCCCTGCAGCTGCTGGTGCTGTTCCCCACGGAGCTCAGTGCCTGAAGGGATAAAAGTGAGCTGTGCTTGTTATCTGCCAGAGCTGCAGGCAGCTCGGGAGGGGCAGGGAAATATCTGCACTTCAGAAAATCCCTGCAGGTGGGATGTCTTCAAAACACACAACAGCAAAATGCTCTTTATTGTGCCACTGTCACTCGTGCCCCACCTGTGGCCCTCACTCCTGGCTGAAGGGATGAAGATCCTGGTTTTGTGTGAATAAATCTGATCCTCTGCCTTCTTCTGGGCCTTTGACTCGGTTACATTTGTTAATTCTGGTTTCTCTGTGTGTTTCCTCCTTTCTTTGTCCCATCTCCCTTCTCTCCTTTGTCTTTCTCTATGTGTCTGTGAAGAATGGGAAGCTCTGGATGCTTCCATGCCCTGTTTGATCCATTGGACAGGTGTTTTTAACTGGAAAAGATACTCCCAACCAAAATGAAAATAAAAATTGGAGCCAGCTCTAATGAGAACATGCAGAGAACATTCCCTGGGGGCTGTTCTTGAGGATGTTTGGTAATTCCTCCTTTTATAAAGTGTAACATAAGCTGGAAAAAATTGTGTTGGAAACGCTTCTGCTGCTGCCAGAACACACAGGAGCAAAGCAGAGCAGGAAAGGGGCGTAAAGAAAACCAGGGGAAACTTGTTTTGCTGAATAATTGCATTTCTGCAAGGAGTTTTTCCAGCATAGAAATGCCTAAAAAGAAAAAAAATAAAGGAATGAGGGCATCCTCCTGCAGCTGGCAGCCAGAGGGATTGGATTTCTCCAGGGATGGCACCTGCTCCTGCTCAGAATTGTGGCTGCAGCTCAGCCAGGGCTGGGAATTTGTGTCCCTCATTAAGGAGAATCCCCAGCAATTTCTTGTACATGACTTTGGCTGGTGCAGGTTTGTGGGTTTGGGTCTGTTTTCCTCTGGACAGCTGAAGGACAGTTCAGCTCCAAGGGTTAAGGAAAACCTTTCTTAACCTGGAGGATGAAAACAGGAAAATTCCTGCTAAGGAGGAAAGGAGCCCCCACTGCCTGGGGGCTGGGAGGGGCCTGGGGGTCTCTGTGAGTGAGAGGAGCCTTTCAAGGACCTCAGTGTGGCAGTAAATGCTGCACTGGGATGTGGGTAGGACAAAAGCCACCAAGATTTTTCTTCTTTCCTACCTCTCTGAACCAACTCCTCAATTCTTCTCTGTCTCCCTGCTGAATTCAGAGGATGTGTTCCATTGGAAACCGGTTTTTCAACCGGTGCCTGTCCCAAATGATAGTGAAAAATCAGAATTTCCTCTGAAGTAGCATGAAGAGGGGGGGAAGGAGCAGAACTAAACCAGTTTTATGTAAAAAAAACACGACTTTGATAATCATTCGTGGGACTGATGGGAAAATCCATCCATTGCAGCCAGCAGGTTTTGTTTTGTTCTTGGTTGAGCCTTGCTTGGCAGATTCCAGAGTAACTGGAATTTTTTTTCGCCGCTGGAAACACCGCAAAAAATGATTGAAGAGTGGCTCAGTGCAAGGGCTGAGATGCCAGGTTGTGTCTTAGGGAGCAGAGGGAATGTCCTGCAAACACCCAAGGAGTGCGCCCAGGAGCAGGACAGGAGGGGGAGCTCCCGGTGCAGATCTCTGGGTGCTTTGGGATTAGGAAGGAAAATCGGTTTCCAGCCCGTCCCTGCGATTGCTCAAAGCCACCCGTGGCCCGGCTGTGAACCGAAGGGGGAAAGGCTCCGTCTCCCGCTGCCGATCCCGGAGGATGCAGCTGCTCCCAGCGCGGATTTGTAACAAATCCTGCCCCGAGGGCAGCAGCCTTTGCTGCCCTTCCTCCCATCATCGACGCCAATTTAAAGATTTCCCTTTCTTTCCACTCCTCCCTGCCCGCTGCACCCTCTTCTGCCTTCTGCCATCCAAATCCAACCAAATCTTCTGAAAGGAGCTTAAGGACTGGGAGATTTCGAGCGCTGTAAACCAAGGTGGATGCTCACATTCCGAGGGGTTTTTCCCCACAGTTCCTTGATAGACAAAGAAGTCCCGAGCTTAATCTTCTTCTTCAAAGGAAGATACAAACCACATCTGACCAAAAACGCAAATCCCTTGAGCAGGGTGTTTTCTTGTTGGTTCTAACCCTGACCGACCGCTGCTGTTGGATCGCCACTCCCTGCTCTGCTCTTCCTGGAATTCCCTGCTTCACCTTCCCATTCTTGCTGGAAATTCCTTATTGACTTCAGGGGGATTTGTATCAGAGCAGCGACAATTGGGATTTTCCACCCTTTGAGTTCTGCTGCGCCTGAATTCACTCCGTGCTGCAGGAGCGAAGCAGCTCCAGGGTGTCCCAGTGGAATTCCCGGGGGCAGCTGGATCTCGCAGCAGGGATGGGCTCTTTGCTTCCGTGGGCTCGAGGAGAAGGTGAAGAAACAAGGGCAGAACGTGGCTGTGGTGCTGCTGAGCCCTGCTGTGTCCCTCTGTCTGCTGGCACTTTCTGAGGTGTTTAAAGACGACCACGGCTGTTAATTAGTGCAAATGCACGTTCGTGCATCCATTCTGCCTTCAGTTCCTCCTAAAGATCCCTCCAGTTCCTTGTGTAACTCTCTTGTATGTTTTCCAAATTTTATGACCTGGTAAGAGCCAGTGTTCTTTAAAATAGGATTTAAGTCATGATATTACCCTTGTGTTTCATTTTCTAAATGTTATTGTGAAAGGACCAGCAAAAATTACTGTGGTGTTAGGCAACTCCCAGGGTTTCTTTTGGAGTGCTCAGACAAAGAGGGATGTCACAACCTGTGCAAGGACTCCCTGTCATTGTCCTATTGATTTCAGGTTCCCTGCCATGCTCAGTGCAGCTGAGGATTGGGGGGTGACACTTCCAGAAGGGGCTGCTGATCTCAGGGCTTTATTTTGGGTTTGGCAGCCCAGCCTGGAATCATTTACAGCAGCGAGGTTTGAACTTGGAGCTGTCCTCACTTTTCTGTCCACGGTGTTTATTTGTGGGTGGCTGCAACCAGGAAAGGTCAAATCTTGATCTGTCCCCAAGATCCCTGTAGATAATTTAGACATTAATCAAGCTCTGCGCTCTCTCCTTCCCTTCATGAGCATTCCTGACCTGGGACCATGTGAGGAAGCAAGTAAGGACAAGTGGGAATGTCTTCAACAGCCCCACATCCCCACTCCACAAAGCTGATTTATCCCTCTCCTGCCCCATCCTTCTGCTGAAAATTCACTCTTGGACACTACAGAATCCTTTCTGTAGATTGCTCAGGTTCCCTCCCACATTGCTTGGGAGATTTTCCTTCGAAGTGTCTGAGCAGGGCTGGAACACCTTCCCTTGTTCTCCCCTGTCTCAGATCAATATAACGACCTTCACCAGAGCTGTAATTGCATTGGGCAGGGATGCATCAAACCTCAGAATATTTGATTTGTCCTCAACCTGAGGTGAGGACTCTCAGTGTATTTTTTTCTCCCCCTCTGCAAGTGTAATTCTGTTTAAATCTGCGGGGATCGCCCTGGGATTGCTCTCATAAAGGAGGTGGGTTAATATCCCTCCTGTCCTTGGCTTTACTGCAGACAGTGGCAACCAGGGGCCTAATTAGTGTGATTGGGTTGGTGCTTAAAGAGGATGCTCCAAGAGAAACTGGACTGACACCATGAAACTCATTAAACTCGGCTCTTCCAACAGCGTGGCTTTATGTGGAAAAGAAATCCAGCAAGAGGGAAGTCAAAGTAGAATCCTCATCAGAGTAATTAGTGCAAGTCATTATTTCCTAGAAGCCCCAAATGGGCACATTTATTCTGAGGAGATGCCAAGGGTAGGGCTGGATGGAGCTGCCTTGGGAGGGGAGGAAGGAGCGGGGGTTTGCCCACATTCCCTGGTGAGGTGCTGGGTGATCCTATTAACACAGCTAATCCCCTTCCACAGGCTCATTCCCTGCCCTTGGCTGTATTTAGCTGCTGATTTCCCTCATGGAATTCTTCTGCCATTCCAATCTTTATTGAGCAGGAATTTGAGGAAGGGAAAAATCCTGCCTGGACTGTGGCAGTGCTCTTGGAAAGAAGAGGAGCTGCCGAGAGGTTGGAGAGAGCGTCTCCAATAAAACCTTCTGCTGGAGGATCTGTGTTCCCATTCCTGGGATCCATCGTGTTCTTTCCTGCTGAAGCTGGAATGTGTTGCCTCAGTCAATATTAACAAACAGCTTTGCCAGAAAACTTTCTGCACTTGGAATGACTGCAGGAGAAAAGGAGACGATGGAATGGAGTAGGGAAGTGATTTTCCAAAGTCCTGGAATGCATTCCTGGGCCCCCAATTGCAATTCCAGTGCTGGGGCATGTGGGGTCACCTCTTGGGTCATTTCTGACCTTTCAAATGGTGAGCACACCCTTCAGAACCTCCTGCTCTGGTCTCTGGCCAGAATTCCTCACAGATAGACCCCCTATGGTCCCAATTTTCAGCTGCCCAGAGCAGCTGTGGCTGCCCCTGGATCCCTGGAAGTGCCCAAGGCCAGGCTGGATGGGGTTTGGAGCACTCTGGGATTGTGGATGATGTCCCATGGCAGGGAGTGGGATTCCATGAACTTTAATGTCCCTTGCCACCCGAACCATCCATGATTTCTGAGTTGGGAGCTGAGATTTTGGGGAGGGAGGGGTTGGTTTGGGGGTTTGGGTGTGGTTCATCTGGGGTTTTTTTTTTTAATAATAAAAGGTATTTATTGCATCACTCTATATTGCCTTCCTTTATCAATACAACAAAGAGCTCAACGGTTTCATTGTGGAAAGATGATTATTTTTATTTGTGGATTTATTTTCGCTCCCTTCGGACCCT
The DNA here is from genome assembly GCA_013389925.1 of Aegithalos caudatus. NCBI lineage: Eukaryota > Metazoa > Chordata > Aves > Passeriformes > Aegithalidae > Aegithalos > Aegithalos caudatus. The sequence continues at coordinate 231,465 of WEIU01023463.1, forward strand.
CCCCATCCCCAGCAGTGCAGCGCAAGCAATTGATGCCGAAGTGAGAGAAACAAATAACTCAGCGATGCCACGGGGATAATGCCTGGCTTAAAGCTCATTTGTCAGGCAGTGTTTGCCTCTTAAAACCCCCTTTGTTGTGGAGAGCAGAGATCCTGCAAATGCAATGTGATTGCAGCTGGAGAAGATGGAAGGGCTGCGTTCTGACCTGCAGACAAAATGTGTCAAACGAGACCTTTCGGCACCGAGACGCTCCCAGCTTTTAATGAAATCTGTCAGGTACAGATGAATGGTTAACCTGCCTTTCATTCTCCCAGCTTATTAAAATCATTAAAAGCCAGCAATAATTATGATCCTTTCTGACTGCTGTATTTATGTCAAGCCCGGGGGTCCCGTGCTTGCAGAAGGATTCTGCTCGGGTGGGAATCATTGCAGAAGGTCACTGCTGCTCCTTCCCAACTCCAGCACGGGGAACTGGAGGCTTTTCCTCTCTGCTGCCCTTTTCAAGTGCGGGGTCTGACCTGGAGAACACAAACAAGTCATTTTTGCTATGTTTTTTTTTTTTAATTTATCCATTAGGAATTGAAAATTAAATCAGCTTGTGTTCCAAACGGAGCAGTTCCTGATCCTCTGCCATGAGAGACAACCCCTGGATGTGCACGGGACTGAGGGAAGGTGATGGGCTGCAGTATTACCTGAGGGAAGACCCAATCGTTTCAACCAATGCACCCTCACAATGACATGATGTTATTTGTTCTCTGTTTTTTTGGCCCGTGGGTATCTCCTCAAGCCTTTTCTCCACGTATTTTTAACAAGTGGCAGCCCTGAGCACTCCTGACATTCGTCTCCCTTTTCACACAGGCCGGGTGTGTTCACACAGTATTTCTGCAAGTCTTGGTGTCAGTGCTGGGGCTGTGAATTTTGAGGGCTTTGCTGAGTTTCATCGATTTTCACCAACCCTGCTGCACTTTGGTGATGTATTCCAGAGGCCTCGAGTTTAAGGTCTGACCCAGGTTTGTACTGAAGGACATTTCTACATTGGCAAAAAGATTTTTTATGCTTAGCACTTGAAACGTTTTTCTACTCGTGTAGCTCATAGAACTGAGTGTGATGGAGCTGATTTCTCAAAGCTGAAAATACAGACTGTCATGGTAATCCATAGAAAGAAATCCATAGAAAGATTCCTGCTTGTTTTATATCAAACCCAAAAATCGTTTTTACTCCTGAGTTGCTGTTTGAGCTCGTCCCTGCCAGCCAGGGGAGTCTGGAGTCAAAGAATTTAATATCAAACCTGGGGGTCTGACAGATCTTGGAGGGGAAAGGGGGAGATGATTCCCCTGAAAGCTCCTGTCTGGTTCCATAGCAGGCATTGACAAAGCAATCAGTGGAATTCTTCTTCAGCATAGATTATGCTGTAAAAGCAAAAAAAACCACCCAGCATTGATTTGGGTTTGTAATAAGATGACAAGTCTGTAATGATCAGCAGCTTCAGAGATTACAGAAATGTACTTTTCATTTCTCTGACACGATGTCAATACCTTCTCCAGCTGTTCCGAACACCCTGAGAGGTTTTATCTTAAAATCTGGGCTTGAGAAAGATAAGCCAGAGAAAAGGTTGAGCTGCCATTGAAACGGTGTCACTTCTAAATTCTTTTGTGTTTGACAAAATGTATTTTATAAAGTGTTATAAAGTACAAATGGGGTCAGGGAAGCACCTTTTGCTCCACTTCAGGCTGACTTAAGCCCCGTCTTTGGATTTTCAGAACACATCCAGGAGGTTCTGGGCTGTGAGGTGAGTTCTTCTCATACTGTGCCTTTCCAGAATCTTTTTGGAAAAGTTCATTGGTTTTAATGACCTTTTCCAACCCAAACAAATCCATGGTGAGGCTGATGTGAGCTGGTCACAGCCAAATCCATCCCGTCTGGGTAAAACAGGCTGAGGAAAGGCAGTGGGGCTGTGAAATGCTTTATATTCCTTTGATTCCATCAATTATTGACAAGGCTTTTAGCGGTGATCATCTGTCAATGGCGTTTTACACCCCAGCACGTGCCAGAGGGATCTCTAGTAACCCAGCCGGGATTTTTAAACAGATCAAGCACGTAAATGCTGATAACACAGAATTAGATAATCTTCAGCCCCTTTTTTTGGGACAAACATAGGGATTTGCATGGTTTGTTCCCATCTCCATTGTGCTGCTCAGTAACGCAGACCGGCCCGTTTGTCCCCGCTGGTTGGACACTGAATTCCCCTGGCAGTGGATTTACTCTGGATACACACTGATGGAAGCGAACTCCGGGCTGGATTCCCCACCAGAATTCCCTCTGCAAACACCGGAGCTGCTCCATCAGCTCCTTTCTCCTGCCCTGGGGCACACAAACCCCTCCTGTCCCTCGCTTTCCCCTCTCTCTGCCTTCGGAGCTGAAGCCCCGTGAATTTGGGGAATTTAGCTGAAATTCAGGCATTTGTTTTGCGTTCATGTCACACGTTGTTTCTGCCACAGTTGCTGTCCTTCCCCCCTCGGGAGCAGCGCACGGAATAAAAGGAGCTTGTGTGGGATTTGGCTCGGCAGCCCCAGCGCTGCCTCTGTGCCAAGCCCCTTAAAGCCGCAGCGGCCCCGGGAGCGGAGCTGCCCTGCCCGGCCCTGCCAGGGCTCCTCTGCCTCTCCTTAACTCTTCCAGAGCCTCGGGCAAGGGGGGAACCAGGAGGCTCCAGCAGAGCCACCCAGGGCTCCGGGAACAGCAGCACCAGGAAAGCGGGCAGGCAGCGGAGAGGGTGGGGAATTTCCCAAAGTGACAATGGAAGAGGGGAGGTGAGAGCTGGGATATCGGGAAGGGATCCTTCCCTGTGAGGGGCTGGCATGGAATTCCCAGAGCAGCCGTGCCAAGCTCCCATCCCCACCCTCCCAGTGCACTTACAGCCCTGTGCCTTGTCTGTAGCTCAGTGTGACTGCTGTTATCACCTGGGGTTGGAGATTAAATATTTTCATTAAGTCTGGAGCCTTTTCCACTCCTAAGAGCATTTCTGTTTACTAAGCACAGCCATTTGGCCGTTGATGTTTATATAAAATAAAGAAAAGATCTCCCTTTTCCAGTGCCGTGAACTCTCATTACCTTTTCCTTCCTGCAATGACAACAGGAGATTTACCCTTAATTAAAATAATGCAAAGCAGTGAGAATTCTTGGGAAAAAAATATTCATGGTGGGGGAGGAGAAATGGTAGGGGCTGAAACTGATTTTTTTTCATGAGCTGTAATGAAATACTTGGGCTCAGGCCTGTTGAGAGCAGCCTTCCCTGTTCTCTGTTTCATCACAGAATAGTTTGGCTTGGAAGGGACCCTAAAGATCCCCCAGTTCCATCCCCTCATCCATACCCACCCCTCATATTCCCGTTTTTTTTGGAGATACAGACACAGAATGTAAAGTCCCTGGGAAAATGCACTCCTGTTTGTTGGTTTTGGTTGGGTTTTTTTTTTCCCTTGAAAAGTCCATAGCATTGAGCTCCCTTTAATTAATTTTACAAGATGATAAATTGACAGCGTTACAACATCAGAAAGCCCATCCAGCAGAACTTTTATGGGAATAATTTGTAAATCTGCTGCTCGTAAAATATTAAAGAAAAGCTGTGGTTAAAAGTTGGGTTTGCTGCATATTGACAAGGACTGACCTTAAAATGGGAAAACACGGGAAGTGAGCCTGGGTTTGGGTGGAACCTGGGTTTGGGGACTGGGAGCAAAAAGAGGGAGCTGAGGGGGTGCCCTGGGTGGGCAGAAGGGAAACAGAGAGATATCCATGGATTTCATGGAATCCTGGAGTGGTTTGTGTTGGGAGGGACCTCAAAGCCCCCCAGTGCCACCCCTGCTGTGGCAGGGACCCCTCCCTGTCCCAGGGGCTCCAGCCTGGCCTGGGCACTGCCAGGGATCCAGGGGCAGCCACAGCTGTGATGGGAATTCCAGCCCAGCCCCTCACACCCTCACAGCCAGGAATTTCTTCCCAAAATCCCACCCATCCCTGCTCTCTATTTTACTCTCTTTTTTCCTTGCAGAACATGCAAATGTCCTGAAACCCTTAATTTATATATTTTTATTTATATCTTTTTAATTATTATTTTTAAATAACACTGCGCATAAACTTTTCATTTGGGGAAAAATATGGCTGACCTAAATAGCAAAACTACCTTTGATCTTGCAGAGATTGAACTGTTAGCAGAAATTAATGACTGAAAAATGAACACGTGTGGCATCCCTCCAGAGAGTAAAACACAGCCCTGAATCAAAGAATCCCCGTGCAGAAGAAGCCAACTTCCCACAAAGCTCACGCTTTTAAACAAAATGATTGGAATTTTAAGGAGAGCTCCACAGGAGGGGAGTGACCGGGCTGTGCTGGAGTTTTCCAAATGAAAATTCTCCACTGTGTGCTGTGTGTTCCTTGGTTTGGGCTCTGTCCCACCTGGGGCCCCTGGAACTGATGCCCTGGGCAGGCTGAGCTGGAACAGAGACTGGACAGGGCTGGAGAGTAAAGCAGGGATTTATTGAAAGCTTTTAAGGATACTCCTTGGGCAGGACAAGAGCCTGGCCAGGGCTACACCCAAGGTGGACCCAAAATGGTCACAAAATGGACCCAAAATGGACCTGCAGCCACGCATTCACCTGATCCACCTGCCTGGCACTGCACAGGAACAGCTCAGGGGTGCCAGAGAGGCACCAGGAATTCTCTGCATCTGTTCTTGCTGCTAATCCTATTACCACCAACAGGATTAGTTCATAAACAAAGAGCTCTGCTCCTCTGCTCCCTGTGCCCTGCTCTGAAAATCAACAGGGTTTGTTTTACATGCAGCACCTCATCCAGTTCTTCCAGCTGCTGGAATTCCCTGCACTGATGCAGAGATTTGTATGATTTCTGGGGAGGGGGGAAAAATTGATAAGAATGTAGTAGTGATCCTATCTTGGTTTTGAGAGTTATGTATTATTAAATATATTTCAAAATATAATTATTCCAACAGACTTGGGATGGGAAGAGGCAATAACCTGGGATATTATTAATGAGGGGACTGCCCCCTGTGCCCCTGCCTTGCTCTGAGGACAGGGGTGTTGGGAGGAACCAGATTTCCTCATCCAGTTACTCACCTGGAAAGGCTTTTACTGGTGCTCAGCCACTGCTGGGGACTGGGAGGTGCCCGAGGTTCTCTCACTGCTCTGTGGCCCCTGGGCATCGCTGCTGAATTGGATGGAAACACCAAACTTCCTTCAGCCTCTCCTCCTGCTCTTGCCTGGCTGCAGGCCTTGTTGGAGCTGATGGGGAAAGGACAGGAGAACATATGTGAGCTCTCCCCAGCAGGAGCTGAGGGGGAGCAGAGCCTCCTCTTTGCTTTTGTAATTATTTCTGCAAAGCCGTGCTGGCAGCTCCTCCCTGTAGAACCTCAGCATATGCCAGCAAAACTTTCTGTGCTGGCACGGCTCCCCGAGCTGCTCAGATGATGTGAGCTAAGTTGACAAAAGCAGTATTTTGTCAGTGCTGCTCCATCTCCTGGGTTCAATATTTCAGGACCAGACAATGCCATTCTTCCCCCCTCACCTCCTTCCTTGCTGCTCTTCCTCTCCTTCCTCATCACTTTCTCTGCTCAACAGAGGAGACAAACCCGAACCCATCCCCACCTTTGTGCACCCAGGCTGGCAGCACCCCCCAAACCTCTGCAGATCCCCAATTTCAACTGCAGGGAAATATTTTATGGATTCGTGCAGCTTGCCTGACCCTACAGGTGTGTCCCACTGGGGACCTTTGCTCTCCAGGACAGACTCACCTGGCCCAGAGACAGCAGGAGATGTCCCTGGAGCTTTGTGGTGTCCCAGGTTCTGGGCTGGGGAAGGGGATGAGGAGCAGCTGGGTTTGTGGTGCCTCAGGCAGCTCCTGCCGTGCCTCAGGGGCTGTGGGCTCCCCTCTGAGCAGCACTGGCAGGGGCTGGGGCTGTGTTTGGGCACTGGGGAGATGTCCTGACCAGGGGCTGCCCCAGCAGCAGCAGCAGGACAAGCTCTGATGTTTAGTCTGAGGGTCTAAGAGCTCATCTTTACCCCAGGTAAAGCAGAAACCTTTCCAGACCAACAATGGAATCTGTGAATTCTTGGATCTCCCTTTTCTGACATCTTAATCTTCAGTGCACGAGATTTATTTCATCTGATATTGTCACATTAATTCCCCAGATATTTTTTGTCTGGGTTCAGAATAAACCCCGTGCCTGTACAATTGGAAACAAATGTCTATATTTTTCTAAATGCTCATTAGTCCCATCATTTTTTAAACAGTTTTTGGGACAGGCTTAACCAAAACCCAAAGCTCTCTTAGCCTTAAGCCTCTGAGCAGGCTTAGAGGGCCCAGCTTGCAGCTGATTTAGAGCACTTCTCCTCCTCAGGGGGCATCCACAGGAGGGATGGCAGAGACTGGGATGATCAGGATGATTTCTTCCCTTCAGTGCATCCACCTCAGCAATTCCCAGCTTTTCCCTACATCTTTTATCTGAAATCTTCTCTCTCCAGTGATTTATCCTCGCCTGACTTAGCATTTGTAGACCTGCCCAGTGACATCCTCAATCCTGGACTAAACCCTGGCTTTGCCAAATCATTCTTTCCTGGGCTGCTCTCAATCTCCCCTTTCTATATCTCCTGAATTTTTCATGGCCTGCTAAGAAGGATTGTCTTCTGGAGTCAAAGGAGAAAGATGAATTAAAAATGAGGAGTGAGTGGAGTTGGGTTGTAATAGGTCAAGTTGCTGCTTTGGGGGTTTTATTTGTGTAGAAATGAGAAATACAGGAAAGAAACTTGGCTGAGACAGCCTGGAGGAACCTGAATGCAAAAATCTCTCAACTCAAGCGTTGCACAGAGATGAGGAGATCCCTGCCTGTGTGAAACACTGGGGGAAAAATGTGGCTTTTACTGGAAATCGTGGGGGAATGTGGCTCAGGACGAAATTTTCATTCCCAAACTAAACCAAAAAGAGGTTAAATGTTTATATTTTACCTCTTGGCATCTCTCAGTTACTGTCAATATGTGGCACCATCCAGAATGTGACACCCTGTGGCACAGGGAGGCTCCTCCTGTTGCAAGATTTTTTTTTTTTTTCCGAATGTCAAAACATTCTTAGATTGAGAAATCCCAATAGATGAAGGGATTGGAAGATCCATATGTTTGGGGAACATGGTGTGAAATGTAGTGGAAAACTTTGTGTGCTTGGTATCATCTCAAAGCAGATGGGGGCGAGCAAAGAGTTAACTTTGAGGCAAGAAATATTAAATGCTGCAGTTCCAATGTCCCTGAAATCTGAATGGTGTTAAATCCAACTGCCTTTGATGTAACACACCAGTGGAATTGGGAATTGAGGCCACTGGAGTTGCATGAAAAATCAGTGGCCAGGGCAGAGCTGTGGAGGGAGGGAGGGTGGGGATCCCAGACCTGGATGCTGCAGGTTCTGCCTGTGTCCAGGTGATTTTGGGGCTCTCACATCAGGAAATCCTGGGGGAAATCACCTGGAGAAGGTTATCACCTTCCCAGAAGGAACCTCTGTGATTTCCCTCTGGGAAAGGAGTGAGTCTGGATCACCCCTGGAGCACCTTCTGTGGATTTAGGCTCCTGATCTCTCCAAAGTTCAGGCTTGTGACTCCCCTTCCATGGATGCTCCTGTTTTTGTACTTGGATGATGGAGATAATGATGCTGGACTTGTTATGGAGAGAGCTGAGATTCACAGTTTGGAATGTTTCTATCTCTGAATGAGACATAATTAATTTCTTTCTGTCATTACATGCAAAATTCTGCAACAGATGGACCAGTATCATTTGGCAAATAATTCACCTGACATTTCCCTCATCAATCATTAAACAATTGGTCCAGTTCTTCATTGTGGAGGCAGCATTAATTCCTGGTTTGTTCCCTGTTCCACAGCAGGCTGGTGGGATTGGGCTGGATCCATGGGAGTCAGGGAGGGACTGAATTGGGGGATCTGTGAGCAAAGCTCTCCCCTCCTGTCATCAGGGAATTCCTGCTTGGATTGGGCTGGAAGGGACCATAAATCCCCATCTCCACCCTCCCACTGTCCCAGGCTGCTCCAGCTTGGCCTTGGGCACTGCCAGGGATCCAGGGGCAGCCACAGCCGGGATGGGAATTCCATCCCAGCCCCTCTCCACCCTCACAGCCAGGAATTCCTTCCCAATATCCCACCCTTCCCTGCCCTCTGGCAGTGGGAAGCCATTCCCCGTGTCCTGGCACTCTGTCCCTTGTCCAAGGTCTCTCTCCATCTTTCCTGTCTCCTTGGAAGGCCACAGTTTGGTCACCTTGAGGCTTTTCTTCTCCAGGCTGAACTGATGCCTTTTGGGAATACCCAAAATCAGAGGCCAGACAGAATCAAGAGAATAAAAAACAGTTTATTTCTGTTTATTGAAGGGCCCTCAGGTCCATTTAGGGCAGAGAAAGCCCCCCAGGGGCTGCACCCCAAAATGGACCGTGGCTCACGGGATTTCACACTTGGATCAGTTTGGGCCATTTGCAGATTGGGAGTTCATCTTCCAATTCCAGCTCCAGGTGCTGAAGTCATTGAGCCCAAGTTTGCTGCCCCAGCTCACTTCTGTTCCCATCCCTCGGGGCCTGAGGCAGTGAGGGGTCCTTGGCTCCAGGGCTGGGGAGGAATTGTTGTGTCTGCCCAAGGTGGGGAAGCAGCAGCTGAGAGCGTGTGTGGAGTTTGGAGTTGTGCACTACAGAACTGCAGGGTTACAAAGGGGTGGGAATAGAAAAGCTGAAATCCTGAGGCAGCAGAACAACCCCAGTTTTTCTCAGCCTTTTTTCCCAGCAGAGCTGCTCCATCCTCTGCTCATCCTGGTGCCTCCTCTGGATCTCCCCGGCAGCTCCAGGTCCCAAGGCTGGGGCAGCTCTGCAGGTGAGGCCTCACCTGACACGGGGGCAGAATCCCCTCCCTGACTTTGTGGAGAAGTTTCCTGATATTCCATCTCTTTCTGGATGCCCAAAGTCCCTGCTATCATTAAAGCCCTGCCCCAGGACAGTGATTTGGTTCCGTGTGGCTGCAGGACAAAGGTTTGTCACAGCTGACCTGGGTGAATCCTGCTGCCTCATTAAACAGCAGCAGCCAATAAATCCTTTTTTAATAGTCTCTTGAATTTTTAAATCTTGGAATTGCTAATGCCCAGGCTGGGGATGTATGGAAATGGATATTTCAGAACTGGGCCCTAACTTAAAGCAGGGTGATTTGGATAAATGATTTCACTTTTCTTCCACCTTTTAATTAAAAGCACTGTGGCGTGGGCTGTGTGCTCCGACACCGTCCTTTAATAAATGGCATTAGGTGCTATTAAACTTCCAGGGGATTACTCCAGATTAACTCTCTCCTTCCTGGCATTTCCTCAGCTCTTTGCCATGTGAAAACAGCAGTGTTTTTTTGCCTTTTCCCCTCTCTGCCTCGCATCAGTATGCGCTGCAAACCCGGGGGCTTCTCCGTCCTAAGCGGAGATAACGAGGCCAATATTAATTCCACTCCAGCTGCTGCAGGCGTGGAAATGAAGCTTTCATGTGTCCAGGCAGGCAGCTCTGAGCCTCACCCCAGCAGCAGGAGCAGCCAGGGAGGTGAGGAGGAGAGGAGAGGCCAGGCTGGAATTCCAGTGTCCAGAATTCCAATTTCCTACCCGAGCCAGTGCTGCTGCTTTGTGCAGAATTAATCATTGTGGGGCAGAATTAATCACTGTGGGGCAGAATTAATCATTCTCCTCCTTCCCCAGCCCTGGGATTGCCCACCACTGACCTTTAACACCAAGACAGACCCGGGAAGTCCCTCCCAAATTTTTCCCCACGTTGGCTTCAGTCTCCTGCAGCTGTGTCCACATCGTGCACGGGCTAATTAGTTGTGTCTCTCAGCAAACCTAATTAATCCAGACCCACTCCTGAGCTCACCCTGTGAGCTGGCAGGTTCATGGCTGATGTGAGGCCATGGCCCAGGAAATCTCGTGCTCTGGGGGATGTGTGGGATGGCAGGGAAATTCTGACTCTGTGCACGGCCCCTGTGATCCATTTCTGCTTTACCAACAGGCTGGGGCTTCATGGAGCTCTAGGAAGGAAATAATTGGGTTTTGGGTCAGCTTTTGTCTGTGTTATAAAGACAAGGTTCTACATCTGATGTTGTGAAAGGCCCATCAAACACATTGCAGTTGTGATGGGCACATCCAACTCTCACGTAAATAAATGTGGTAACAGGAAATATTTCCTTATTTCAGGCTCTGGAGCACCTGTAATTACACTTAAATAATAGACTAAAGCAGTCTTCTCGATAGAATAAATAGAAATTTTTATAAGTGTGAGGAGACTTTATTTACCTACTGGGTTTTGTTCACTCTCAAAGAGCTTTTTCCTGGAATTTTTTCTGCACTGGTGCTGGATTTAGTTCCATGTGAGGAGAAGACCCGGGTTAGACATTTCTCACTATGTGTCTGCATTTGTTTCGATTAAATTTAAGGATTTCACTGATAAAATCAGCATTTCTAGGGGCCAGAAAGGTCATGGGGGTCTTGGCCAAACCCAGCTGTGACAAGGGAAAATCCTGGTCCCAGGAGAGGCCAGGTGAGAACAGACAGGGGAGGGATTTGTCAGAAATAGAACTCGAATTTCCAGGTTCATCCCACGCTGTCTGCTGAGGGATTTTATTTTGCACTCTGTGTTTTCCCATCCATTATTTCCTGATTTTTTTTTTTCAGTAATAGTATAGGTCACCATTTTTAGGGTGTTCATAATCACAGCTGAATATCAATATCCAATATTTATGGATAATTTCCAGCAGTGGATCCTTGCACTTTTTTTTTTCCCTCAAGGCCTTTCTTGCTGAGAATAATCTTGGATCATTCTCTTTCCCTGGGAGAAGTTAATCCCAAATGATGAGCTGGACAAAAACCTGCTAGGATGGGATGTCCTGGAATCTACCTGTCCTTGGAGAGCCTGTACTTGTATAGAATGGAGGAGTTCTGCACATAAATAAGAAAATATTTTCATTTATCAAGTCAGAATTAAAAACAGGTGCTGCCTGATACATTTTCCAACAGTCTGACAAGTTTTTTCATGTTAAAATTCTCTTTACACATTTTATGCATGCCATGGAAAGGGCCTCAGTCAAGATAACCCCTCACGACTTGCCCAGGTCTTATAAAGCAAAAAACAGGATTTTAAAAAATGATTTAAAATGAGTAATTGGCCTCTTGAGTATAAATACAGTCTGTTTCTAAAGGACATTTGCTTGTGTGAAAATCAACCTTTCTTCTCAGCTAAAAAATAGATATTTTTGTGGCACTAAAGAAGTAATTGCCAGAGTTGTTTGCCTCACAATAATTTATTAATCTGGAAAGATGAAGACACTGCCCAGAGGTCGTGGCTGACCCGGTAATGAGACCATCCACATCCCCATCAATAATTAACCCAGGACACATTACTGGGAACTTTTATCAGCTCCCCCTCCCCGGGCACCTCCAGGCCCTTCATTATCTGCAATATTTGTGTGATGGGAGATTCCCAAAGGCAGAGCTGCTCCTGAACCCCCATGGGAATGTCTGGGGCTGATTCCCAACACTGCACCTGAACTTCCATGGGAATGTCTGGGGCTGATTCCCAACACTGCACCTGAACTTCCATGGGAATGTCTGGGGCTGATTCCCAGCACTGCACCTGAACTTCCATGGGAATGTCTGGGGCTGATTCCCAACACTGCACCTGAACCTCCATGGGAATGTCTGGGGCTGATTCCCAACACTGCACCTGAACTTCCATGGGAATGTCTGGGGCTGATTCCCAACACTGCACCTGAACTTCCATGGGAATGTCTGGGGCTGATTCCCAACACTGCACCTGAACTTCCATGGGAATGTCTGGGGCTGATTCCCA
>WEIU01023463.1:248323-320579 GCA_013389925.1 Aegithalos caudatus
AAAAAAAAAGAGAGAAAAGAACCGTTTAGAATTTGCCCAAGCCAAATACACAGGTCAGGCGGATTAGAGCGAGCTCAGGTTGGCAGATCCCAAGGGGAGCAGGTGTTTTGTTTGGCGTCTCCGTCCGAAAATCCCACACTATAAACATCCCATAATCCAGGGGGAGCGGAGGGGTCTGGCAGGGGAGGGCGGTGGGCAAGGCAAGGCTGTGTCTTTAATTTTCCTTTCGGCGGGCAGCGCAGCCTGCAGAGCCATGCGAGCTGGCTCAGCCCGCGCTGCGCGCTGCGCTCTCTCCAGTGGAGGGCACTCGGGGCTCCGCAGAGCCCAGCCCCGGCACCCGCCAGCCCGGAGCATCACCGCGCTCCGGAAAGCCTCGGGATCAGACCGGAGCTGCCTCTCGGCACAGCTGCGAAACACTGCGAACCCCACCAGCTGAATGGATAAAGCCAGCCCGGGGGGCTGCTGAGCCGGGCTCTGGCTGGCGCGGCGGGCCCGGGCGCTCCCGAGCCGGAGGAGGATGGATCGCGGTGCCCGGCGGTGGCCAAAGGCAGCAGAATGAGGGATGCCAGGCGCCGGCAGAGCTTTGCTCCTTCCTCCCACAGAAGTTGGTTCTCCTCCATCGCCTGCTCCGGCTTTTCTCGCCGATTGCCACTTAACGCCGCCGCTTCCCCGATGACTTCCACAATGGCTCTCAGAGTTTAGAGTCCCTCCCTACCCCCCCACACTCCCCCCCCCCTTCGTCCTGTCTTCCCCACCCCCAACCCCTTCCCTATCCTTTCCCTTCCTCATCCCCAAAATTCTCGCCGGTCCTCTCCGGGGAACTTTGTGGGGCTCCTGGCGGGCACGCTGGATGGCGGCGGGGCGAGTGACAGCCGGGCTGTGACGGGAAGATGCTGATGGCTTAAAGCAAAGGAACCGGGTCTGAAAGGGAGAGAGAGAGGAAAGAAAAAAAAAATTAAAAAAAAAATAAAAGGGAGAGAGAAGAGAAAACAGCTGGAGAAAGGCGAAGGAGGACGTTATTGATGACAAAAGGATGGGTGAGTGAACTTTTGTGGTTTGTTTGCTGGCACGGCTGCAGCTGCGGGGTGGATTTTGCAGCTGGATTATTCTCCGGTGGCGGGGGGGCTCGGGGGGCGGCAGCAGCAGCGCGTTCCGCTGCCAGGTGATTCACGGCACTCGCCTTTGCGTTTTCAGCCCTCGTCCCCCGCCCCAGGCACGCACACACACCTTTCCTCCCGCAGTGGAAACCAGGGGCGGGTGAATTCCTGCCCCGAGCCCGGGGCTGGCCGGAGCAGAGCCCCTGCACGGGCAGGGGAGCTGCGGGTGTGCCCGGCCCCCCAGATTCCTGCCCGCTTCGCCCCCCGATCCCCCCGCACCAGCCGGGCTGGCGTTAACACTTTGCGGGATGTGGGAAGCCAAGGGGAGGGAGGGGGAGTTGTTTCTTGCATAGGTGGTTTTGAAGAGGCCCCTGGTACCTCTGCTACATTTCCAGCAGTCATTTGCCAGTCGGGTTTTTTCCGAGTGTGACAGGTTTATTCCCCTCCTTCCTTCCCCCCCTCCCCAGACCCCGAGACTGTAACAGCCAGAACATATTTCTAGCTGGCTGCTGCTGGCAAAGAGAAAGGAGCAAAAAACGAGGATTTAAATTACAAATCAACCCATCAAAGAGGATGGCAGGGGCATTCTAGATCAGGAATTATTTTTGCAGATTGCCCCTTGGTTTAAAATTGGATTAAAGACCTGCAGCGCTGGGTTGGTTTTGTGTGTGTGTCAAATAATAACGTGATTATTTATCAAGGAGATATGAGCCCTTGAAATATTTCCTGTCGGAAGAATGCATTTTCATTCTCGGCAAGGCTGCAACTCTGGACAGAGGCAGCAGCCCTAAAATTATTTCAGGCGTGCAGATGGGTGTTGGGGGCTCTGACACCCCCTCCACGCCCTCTCAGAATTATTCAGGATTCTGTATATTCAATTATTACATATGTCCTCACATCCAGCGCTGCTGCTGCATGACAAGCATGACATCTTAAAGGCAAACCCTTAAAATCAATCAGGAGAAGGGGATTGAAAGAGAAATATCCCCCTTTAAACTTTCTGGGTTTGCTGCTATCTGGAGGTGCTGGGTGGTTATTTTCATCATCTACTGGATTAATTCAAATGAGGAACTGTTCAGGTATTCACAGCCATATGTGGAGAAGTTTATATGAACACGGGGTAAGGCAGTGGCTCATTTGAGAGGAATATGTTCCTACCTTTACCTGGCATTGGGGTCCCACGCCAGCATTCCTGGTGCACTCCTCTGTGTGGATGAACTTGGGTTCCCTGCCTCTATTTCTGTATTTTAGGTCCATAAAACCCACGAGTTTTACTTAAACCCGCTCTTAAACCAGAATCACTTAGTGCGAAAAGTAAAACCTTTACTTAGTGCCTCATTTTACAATAAATACACGTTTTAAAGACAGCTCAAACTTCAGCAGAAGTGGATTTTCCTCTTTCTGGGGTAATTTTGAGGGGGGGTGGGTGTGGAATTGGGCACGCAGTTGCTTTCCTTGAGGAACACATTGAGCAGCACGTATGAGCAGAAGCTCTGGCTCATTTCCTCTCCAGCACCATGGAGCATCCAGCACAGTGACTTGACAAATATGTTTATTGTTCGAACGTCGGCACGGAGCCCTGGGGACACCCCAGCCCCTGGGAGAGGGGGACAGGAGCGGAGCAGGGGGGAGCAGGCTGCTGGTGCTGCTGGGGCCGCAGGGGACGGGGGGGTCCGGTGGCGCTGGGGGCAGGAGGGGTGGCCGGGCGGGCTCCGAGGACGCCGATTTGCACCACAAAGAGCGGGGCGGGAGGCGGACGGGTCGTGTCCCACACCGCCCGCTCGGCTCGGGCCGTCCCCGGGCCCCAGTGACGCGGGAATCCGCTCATTTATCCGCCAGGTTTTCCAATGGCCCTTGTCTCCTTTCGGATCTCGCAGGTTTCCATGTAACCAAGCGGCGGGGAGGCTCCAGGGCGCTGCTGGGGCTGCTTCCCCTGGCGCTGCTGGCGGGGCTGGCGGGCGCTCAGCGAGCCTGCCCCAGGAGCTGCCGCTGCGACGGCAAGATCGTGTACTGCGAGTCGCACGCCTTCCGAGACATCCCCCACAACATCTCCGGCGGCTCCCAGGGCTTGTCCCTGCGCTACAACAGCATCCAGAAGCTGAAATCCCACCAGTTCGCGGGCCTCAACCAGCTCATATGGCTTTACCTCGACCACAATTACATCAGCTCCGTGGATGAGGACGCCTTCCAGGGGATCCGCCGGCTGAAGGAGCTGATCCTGAGCTCCAACAAAATCACCCACCTGCACAACAAGACCTTCCACCCCGTGCCCAACCTCCGCAACCTGGACCTGTCCTACAACAAGCTGCAGGTGCTGCAGGCGGAGCAGTTCAAGGGCCTCCGCAAGCTCCTGATCCTNTGGGAGAGGGGGACAGGAGCGGAGCAGGGGGGAGCAGGCTGCTGGTGCTGCTGGGGCCGCAGGGGACGGGGGGGTCCGGTGGCGCTGGGGGCAGGAGGGGTGGCCGGGCGGGCTCCGAGGACGCCGATTTGCACCACAAAGAGCGGGGCGGGAGGCGGACGGGTCGTGTCCCACACCGCCCGCTCGGCTCGGGCCGTCCCCGGGCCCCAGTGACGCGGGAATCCGCTCATTTATCCGCCAGGTTTTCCAATGGCCCTTGTCTCCTTTCGGATCTCGCAGGTTTCCATGTAACCAAGCGGCGGGGAGGCTCCAGGGCGCTGCTGGGGCTGCTTCCCCTGGCGCTGCTGGCGGGGCTGGCGGGCGCTCAGCGAGCCTGCCCCAGGAGCTGCCGCTGCGACGGCAAGATCGTGTACTGCGAGTCGCACGCCTTCCGAGACATCCCCCACAACATCTCCGGCGGCTCCCAGGGCTTGTCCCTGCGCTACAACAGCATCCAGAAGCTGAAATCCCACCAGTTCGCGGGCCTCAACCAGCTCATATGGCTTTACCTCGACCACAATTACATCAGCTCCGTGGATGAGGACGCCTTCCAGGGGATCCGCCGGCTGAAGGAGCTGATCCTGAGCTCCAACAAAATCACCCACCTGCACAACAAGACCTTCCACCCCGTGCCCAACCTCCGCAACCTGGACCTGTCCTACAACAAGCTGCAGGTGCTGCAGGCGGAGCAGTTCAAGGGCCTCCGCAAGCTCCTGATCCTGCACCTGAGGTCCAACTCCCTGAAAACGGTGCCCATCCGCGTTTTCCAGGACTGCCGCAACCTCGACTTCCTGGACCTGGGCTACAACCGCCTGCGGAGCTTGTCCCGCAACGCCTTCGCCGGCCTGTTGAAGCTGACAGAGCTCCACTTGGAGCACAACCAGTTTTCTAAGATCAATTTTGCCCACTTCCCGCGGCTCTTCAACCTCCGCTCCATCTACCTGCAGTGGAATAGGATCCGCTCCATCAGCCAGGGCTTGACGTGGACCTGGAGTTCCTTGCACAACTTGGATTTATCGGGCAACGACATCGCGGGGGTAGAGCCCGGCACCTTCCAGTGCCTGCCCAACCTGCAAAAGCTGAACCTGGATTCCAACAAACTCACCAACATCTCCCAGGAGACCATCAACACGTGGATCTCGCTCATCTCCATCACTCTGTCCGGGAATATGTGGGAATGTACTCGAAGCATTTGCCCCCTGTTTAATTGGCTAAAGAACTTCAAGGGAAATAAGGAGAGCACCATGATCTGTGCGGGCCCCAAGCACATCCAGGGCGAGAAGGTGAGCGACGCTGTGGAAACCTACAATATCTGTGCCGAAATCCAGGTGGTGGCTACCGAGAGGTCCTACCAGGCTCCCAGAACTCCTCAGAGACCCGTGTTCATCCCCAGACCCACCGTTTCCAAACTGGAGAGCCACCAGCCGACGGCCGCCGTGCCAAGCCCTTCCGCAGAC
The DNA here is from genome assembly GCA_013389925.1 of Aegithalos caudatus. Classification (NCBI taxonomy): domain Eukaryota; kingdom Metazoa; phylum Chordata; class Aves; order Passeriformes; family Aegithalidae; genus Aegithalos; species Aegithalos caudatus. The sequence goes on from WEIU01023463.1 coordinate 253,276, forward strand.
ATCCCGACGCCCGCGCTGGAGCCGGAGTACGAGCACGTGTCCTTCCACAAGATCATCGCGGGGAGCGTGGCCCTCTTCCTCTCCGTGGCCATGATCCTGCTGGTCATCTACGTGTCCTGGAAGCGTTATCCTGCCAGCATGAAGCAGCTCCAGCAGCACACGCTCATGAAGAGGCGCAGGAAAAAGGCCCGGGAGTCGGAGAGGCAAATGAACTCCCCTTTGCAGGAATATTACGTGGACTACAAGCCAACAAACTCTGAGACCATGGATGTATCCGTTAACGGATCTGGACCCTGCACCTACACCATCTCTGGCTCCAGGGAATGCGAGGTATGAACCATGATCCTCCTAAAACCATTTCAGCTGCTGGGAAGGAGAGGTAAATGTTCAAAGCTCTTGAGGTATCTCTAAATATTAGAAAGATTAATGAGATTTTGTTCTTTTTTTCTTTTTTTCTTTTTTTTTTTTTTTCCTGCTTTGGGGTTTGCTCTGTAGAAGGTTCTCTGGCGTTAAATGACAACAGGCAGGGAAGGGATGGTGATTATTTTGAATAATTAAGACTTATTAAAAAAACGATTAAGTTGGAGTCAACAACTGTGATAAAGGCATCTGGAGTGTTGTTCTCCTCCTGTTTGCACCCATTTGATGAGCTGTGGCTACAAGAGAATCCTATTTTTAATGGATTGGTAGATACAGAGGAGCTAAAGAGCCTTTTCTGGTTTAAAACTAAAAATGGAAACCTCTTTTCTCCAGACCCCACATCAAATCTTGAGGGGTTTATGGCCTATTTAATGATAATGCCAAAGATTTCCTGCATTTTTGGTCTGGTTCAGGAGCAAACCAGGGGACAACAGGACTGCAGCAGGATCTTGGAGTTGTTTTCCTGGAGCAGCAGAAACACAGAGGCTCCTCTGGACGTGAGCCCTTGTCAAACAGCACATTTGCAAATCTCTGGGTTGGGAGAAGGGGATTCTTGGAGGGTTTGATTTCATTTCGGTGATCAGTGGAGGCTTAGACAGCCCTGCTGGAGTTGATTTCCACAATCTTCAGGCCGTGTTGGGATTTGACTCAGCAACATGGGAAACACAATCAGGAAAAGCTCTCAGCGCTTCTCTTCTGCTCTCCAGCTTTGCAAGGAAATTCCAAATTGTTTTGTTGCTCTCCTGCCAGTGACTCCACTGCTGTGGATGCAGGGTATGGGTTTGCTTGGAATGCTGCTGCTTATTTAGAGCTGACAAAGGAGGATTTGCACAGTTCCATTGCAGTCCTGGTCATTTAATCCTGCTTGGGACGTGGCACCAGGTGGACTTTGCTTCCTTGGTTGTGGATGTTCTACCCAAGAGTGTTTGATGTGCCTGTTGGAGTTTATTCCCACCCATCTGTGCAGGTTGGGATTGGCTGTGGGAGTTCTGAGGCCTGGCTTTGGCACCTGGCTGCTGTGGGAGGTGTGGTGAAGATGAGCAGGGTGGGATCTGCAGTTCTGGGATCTGGATTGTTCCAAACCCGACGTTTTCACTCTCTGACAATGGGGAGCCTGTGAGAGGTTTCATATTTGGCACCTGAAATCCCCAGATGGTTTTGGATGGTTTTGGACTGTGGAGTTAAGGGGAAGGAAGAAAAATGCAGTGGTTTGGGGTTGCTTTCTCTGGAGCAGTGTTGTCTTCAGAACAGAAAACCCCCTGGCGTGTCCCTGCCACTGCTCCGGGAAAACTCAGAACGAAGGTGTGCAGCTTGCTTTATTCCCTGTTCCCAGCACAGGTAGAAAATGAGCGATGATCAAGTTATTTTGAATTTCCCCTGGCTGTCACAAAGAGCATTAATCTGGCCTGGAAGGCTCTGTCCCCTTCACGCTCAGGTTTAACACCACTCAAGTTTCATTAGCTTGACTCAAACGTTGCTTGATTTACTCCAGGGTGGTAAACAGACAGACAACTGAGCACCCAGGTAATGACACCATCATCCCTAATACATTCTGGATGACAGAAGATTGGGATGGTGGTTAGGAGACTGGAATTTGGATAATTTGGATTAATTACAAGGTTCAAGAGCTCTCCCAGGTGCAGACACACGAGGTCAGCCTGGTGGAATTCCCCCAGGTTGTTGCACACAGCATTAAACACCAGGGGACCCCAGCTCACCTGGGTTCCAGGCAGCACCATGGAATTTGGTGCTGGATTCATTTGGGTTGAATTAAACTGATGACAACTCTGCAGGACTGAGGGGGGTTTGTGGTGCCCCTGGGTGTAAATCAGACCGTGCAGGATGCCCCAGGGCTGTGTCTGACAGGGCACTCTGTGTCAGTACTGAACATCCAGAGGCTCTTTGCACACTGTTAGAGACTAATAAATAATGGAGAATAATAAAGACTTCAGGAGATGGAAAGCAGATCATTGAAGGCACATGTTGCAACCCAAAGCCCCCACTGAAATCCTGTCTTCAGCTTGGATTTGACATTCTGCGTCTCCATAGCTACAAGGTTCCACTTGTAAAAGGAGAGATATTCGCTGTACAGCACTTAAAAATGGTAAGAAAAACCCTTGTAGAGTCTTCAGCAGTGGAAAGGGTTTGTGCTTGGTGAAAAAAATAGGAAATGGAACCTCTCTTTAATTCCTAATTTATCTGTACTTGTGGAAAACTATTATTTTGTGCAGGTGTGATGCAGCTCAGGCCCATCCTCCCCCAGGGCTGCCTGGCTCATTCCCTGCACTCAGCCTGAGGTTTTTCCCAAAAAAAGAAGCCTTCAGAGGGGAGAGGAGTGCCTGGGTGCCTCTGTGAGGGCAGGCAGGCTCCAGGCCTCATTGCTTAGCAGTTGATTGATTTTACCTCTTGCAGCAATATTTTCCAAAGCATTGTCTGCTTTGATGTGTTCACCCCCCATGCCCAGGGGCAGCTGAGGGTCAAAAACTGGTGTGGTTTTGGGAAAGGGTGATGGATCTGTTCCATTTGAACTGGGAAAGGAAGGAGATGCCTGATCCCCAGCTGCTGTGGGTGCTGGGGTGGTTTTTGAGGGCAGGTGAGCAGAGCTGGTACCTGCACAGGGATCATTTTGGGTGTGGAAGCATCCAGCTCATCTCATCCATAAACCACTCATTTTCCAGGGCAATAACGTGCTGAGGTATTTCCACAGGTTCTTTTCTCCACAGCAGCTCCAGGGACGGGGTTGTTGTACAATTCCATGAGGTTTTGAGCATTCAGCAGAGGCCCCCAGGTGAGAGCTGCCCTGGAGCAGGGCAGGAGCTTTGTGGGGCTGCTCTTCCCAGTGCCTGCTTCAGGAATGATTCCTTGTGCTGGGGAGAGAGAGCCAAAGGCAGGCTGGCTGCAGACGGGAGCGACTTTGGCAGCAGTGGGATTATAATCACTGACACCTGGCCTGTGCTCGTCTATTTAGTCTCTTGGCAAGGCTTGCTAAAATAACTGGATGCTCCTGATTTGGGCTCTGGCCATCGGGTTAGCACAGTGCTGCTCCCTCAGCCTGGGATTTGCTCTGTGCATCTCCCTCCCTCTCATTTTCCCATTTATTTGTACATTTGCTGGAGATCTGGAAGCTGTGAAAGGGATTTCATAAAGCCAGCTATGGTATTCTGTATTTCATGCCTATCACACTCACAGGGTATTTGGGAACGGCTCGCTGGGAAGGCGTTGTGGGGAGGAGGAAAATGTTTCTGTCTCCTGGAAGGTCATTGCTGTCCCCTTTCCCAGTCTGGCAGGGACAAAACAAACAACAAGCAGACAGGTGAACAGCTTTTTTGTGTGAACTGAGTGCTGTGAGGTCGCCTTTTTACACCTCTTCTTCTCCATGTCTGGCCATACCCCGTGGATAAACAGCCACCTGTTCACACCCAGGGACAGCTCTGCTGTGTTTTCCACAGCAGTGCAGACAGGCCTGGTTGTCACTCGTGTTCACACGTTTTAAATCACACACACAGAATCACCTTCTGCTGGAATTCTGCTCCTTCCCCTCTTCCCATTGGGAAGAAGCACAGTGATAAAGGAATTTAACATGCAGGCTTGGTGGGCTGCTGCAGACCTTCTCTGAGCCAAATTTAAAGGGAACTGTTGTCATGCTGGTTTTATTATTTATTTATTGAACATCCTGGTGCTGCTTGGAGCAAGAAGCAAAGAGGATAAACCAGAATAGTTTCCATCTGCAGAGAGGGTTTAGGGTGAGGTTCCAGTTCTGTCACTCAGCATTCAAAGGGGTGCCCTGCGGGCTCAGCCTGAGCTCAGGGGGTGTTGTGACCTCATGGGAGAAATCCCTCAAGGACTACCTGAATTTTACATGTTTTAAATTCCTTTAAGAGCAGTGGTTGCGTTTCCTTTGGCCATCAGTCTGAGGGGTTTGTGAAGAATGCTGACCCCATGGCTGAGGTGTGAGTCCATCAGAGCTTGGGATGGGAAAGGAGTGATCCCACAGATGGGACAAGGCAAAGAGCAGGACCTGGGAGGTGAGGAGCGATGAGATGGGAGCAGAAACTCTCCATTAGCCCTCTGTGCTCACTGCAGGGCCAAACACCGGGGGTTCCTTTCCAGTCCCTCTCCCTGGGGCACAGGATGAGCACAGTTCACCGAACTCCTCTGTTCCCTCCTGTGCTCTGCTCCATCTCCCCTCTCCTCTCAGCCTTCTGTGACTGTGGAAGCTGAATTTGTGTTGGGCTCTAAACTGAGGGTGAATCAGCCCAAGGAAAGTGTCCTGAGCCCTGGGTTTTATGGGGACAGTCAGGACAGGGGAAGGTGACAGCGCTGCTCCTCAGAGCTCTTCCCAGGGGTGGAACAGCTCAGAAAGGCTCAGAGAAAGCACATTTTAGAAATCACTGAGTCATAAAATGGTTTGGATGGAAGGAGCCTTTAAGATCACCCAGTGCCACCCCCTGCCATGGGCAGGGACACTTTCCACAGCCCTGGGTTGCTCCAAGCCCTGTCCAGCCTGGCCTTGGGCACTCCAGGGATGGGGCAGTTTTTACCACTCCGAGCCTTTCTTTGCCCTTGGCATTGCAAATACAACCCAAATCTGAGGGGAGCCGTGCTGGTGAGACACCAGTGATGTAGCAAGAAATGCACAGGGCCAAAATTTCCCTGGGCTCAGCACTTGCAATGTGTGAGAGCTCCCAAAGATGTTCCCAAAATTGACTGGCCGTGTTTCCGGCGGAGCTGAGCCAGCTGTGCCTCCTGCAGCAATTGAGGGCTGCAGATTTGGAAAGGAAATGCAGGAGGATGTGGAACACTTCTGAAACTCTTACCCGGTGCTTCCTCTGGTGCCTGGCTGAGAGAGGAGCTCATCAGGAATTTGGGCTTGGGATACAGGTGCTGCTGAGACCTTGGGAGTGGATTGCTCTGAGAGAATGCAGAGCTCAGAGGCAAAGGAAGGAGCTGAGCCCACCTCTCCCAAATTCTGCTGAGCTTGGGAACTTCCCTGAGCAGGTTCCAGGCACTGCATTTGCTCCATTAGGCCTGATCCCGTGGCTGACAGCTCATTTGTACCAGAGCTCTGCAATTGCACTGTGGATCCCCAGCTCAGGGTTAGGCCAAGCTTTGGCTCCAAGGAAGGACCTGCTTGGCACTGAGTGCAAGCTCCGAGGTGTCCGTGGGAAAGGCCAGGCTCCTTCTCCATGCCTTGCACTCTCATCCACCCAAACCCCACTTTCCAGGCTTGCCCAATGCACTGAGGGTGTCTTTGATGAAGACACTTGAGTTGTGTGGTTTTGCTCATTTTCAGTCCATCCTCGTTAAAAATCAGCTTCTCCTTCAGTGTGCTGGCCCCTGGAAGCCCCTGAATGCTCACTGCTCCCATCCTTCACTGCCACAGCCACTTGGATTATCTCTGGGCTGTGATGGATGATCTAAAAGGAACCAACAAGGCCATCAAATTCCTGCCCCGGTTCAACCAGCATTTGTTAATGTTCTAAATCATCCTGGGCCTGAAATGTGCTGCTTCTTAAATTTAGAACGATGTGATTGCCTAAAGCCTCTCCATGTGTTAATTAAATCATCATAATTGTGGTTTCTGGAGACTGACAGGTTATAAATAGTTTTCCTTCTCCCCCTCCTGCAATAATTGGTGGGAATGACGGGCAAAGCAGGCATTGTTAACTGTGCCTCTGACACTGCTCTTCCCATCCCGACCCCGTTTCTCTGTGACTTGATTGTCCTGAAATAATCAGCAGTGTCATCCTCAAAGGCCGCTTAATTGCCAGGCACTTCGCACATTACGGGACAAGGAGAGAAGTGCTTTTCATCATTATCCCTCTAATTCAGCGGGCTGGGAGGTCGGGAGTTCGGGAGGTCAGAGCAGAGGTCCCATGTACACACTGACAGGACGCTCTGAACAAACACTGACATATTTTAGTCACCGTTTTACCTCCATCTGCCCTGTCTCCTCCGAGGTTTTGTGGAAACAGAAGCCTTGGTGTTCTGGACATCATTTTCCTCTGCTGCTGCCAGGGAATCCTGGAATGGTTTGGGTTGGGGAGGGATTTAAATCCCATCCAGTCCCATTGCCGGGACAGCTCCCACTGTCCCAGGGTGCTCCAAGCCCTGTCCTTGGACACTTCCAGGGATGGAGTGGCCACAGCTGCTCTGGGAATTCCATCCCAGCCTCTCCCCACCCTCCCAGGGAGGAATTCCTTTCTAATATCCCATCCAAGCCCTCAATTCAAGGCCAGTAAAGGCAGTTGAAATCACCTGGGCAGGTCCAGCTTTGCTGTGCAGTCCCTGGAAAAAGGCAGCACAACCTAGTGGGATCACGCCTGGCCTGGAAACAAATTCCAGTCACTGTACAGAGGATGGAAGAGAAAATGCTGCAAACACTGAAGCTCACCAAGACTTTGTACCCCTCTCTCTGCTCCCCTTCTGATGTTCCCCAGCTTCAGAGCAGCTCTGTCGGGAGTGAGGCTGGAAGGATGGGAAGGGGAACACGCCCCAGCTGGAATGTACAGATCCCACTGGGCAATTAGGCTCTGCTCCCCTTTAATGTGGGTCTGTAGCTGTTTACAGCTCTAATTTGCACAAGAACCTCAGGCCAGAGCTTGGTCTGCTGCTCTGGATCCTCCTTCCTCCTCCAATTATCCAAGGAAACCACACCAGTTCCTTGAGCTCTGGAGAGCTGGGATGTGTCCTGCTTTTTGGCACAACCCAGGGCTCTGCAAGATGCAAGGATGAACACTGCTGTGGGATCAAAAAGGCTGGAAATTGAAATGGAATTGCTTAGGTTGGAAAAACTCTAAAATCATCGAGTTCACTGCCAAGGCCACCACTGATCACGTCCTCAAGTGCCACATCCGCATGGATTTTAATTCCCACCGGAAATGCAGACTCCACCACTGCCCTTGTTCAGTGCCTGAAGACTCTTTTGGGGAAGAAATTTCCCCCAATATCTGACCCCACCCTCCCTTGGTGCAACCTGAGGCCATTTCCTCGTGCTGGGGAAAGTTTCTCCACAGGAAATTGAATCCAGAACTGGGAGATGTCCCTCTTTGCTGTGGATTTGGGAAGCAGGAGGATCTGGGATGAGGCCTCAGGATTTGGGAACTGCTGTAAACCCTGCTGGAATTTACTGTGAGCAGGTAAAGATCCCTTCATGGCAAAGTGTTGTAAACCCTGCTGGAATTTACTGTGAGCAGGTAAAGATCCCTTCATGGCAAAGTGTTGTAAACCCTGCTGGAATTTATGGTGAGCAGGTAAAGATCCCTTCATGGCAAAGTGTTGTAAACCCTGCTGGAATTTATGGTGAGCAGGTAAAGAAAGATCCCTTCAGGGCAAACTTGCGCTTCAAAAGAAGAAAGCAAAGCAAAGTCACGTTGACTTCCATTAGAACCTGAGCGTTGAAGCCAGTCCTTGAACCTTTGAAAATCCCTCCTGTCCCGCTGTCCCTGCCCTCCCCTCGGCTTACGGGGGCTCTGCCTTCAGTGCTGCCCCTGCGGGAGCAGGGCTGGGGTGTGCCTGCTGAAAGGGAAAAGCATCTTCTGGGGCCTCCAGCAGCGCCTGTTTTGTTCCTGCCATAAAAGCCAGTCTGAAGAGCTCTGCTTTGTCTTGGGGAGGCATTAGCACAAGGCTGTTTAGTGCTTTTAAAACTCCAGCCCATATTCAAATGCAGCAGAGACTGACTTACAGCCACTCAGGTGCTGCCTGGTCCCCGGAGTGAAATCGAACGATTTCAATGGAAAATTCGCAGCCATTTCTTCCCCCAGAGTTATAATTTTCTTTCTCGGAGCCTCTAAATCACACATTAGGCTGCTGGCTTTAAAAGCCACATCAATGTCACTTGTGAAGGCAAATGAAGGCAGAGAGTGGTTTCTCTGCAGTGGGAACACAAATTGTACAAATCAGGAAAGGAAGGAGCCCACTGGCGATTTTGAATTATGAGAATTTTTTATTTGAAAACAAGATCTATGGGTATTTCCTTTGGTGCTATTGCTTTGTTGAATGCATTAAGGGTCCCAGTGTGTATAAATTCCTCGACAATCTGAGGAATTGATTAACCTCTCTCTATTTATGATTAGCTCCCAAATTTATTCTATTAATTTTCAAGAGTGAGGTCTGGATGCCGTTGTTTTGCTGTACAAGGCGAGGGACTGGAATTAATGTTGCCTCAATGAGTTTTCCATGGAGGTGATGAGAAAAAGTAAGGAAAATGTTCGTATTTCCCTGATAGTTTGCCCTGAGTCTCATGAATGTATGGGTGTAGTGAAGCTGTCCCTACCCATGGCTTTAACTCCTTCCCAACCCAACCCTTTCCAGGATTTTCCGATTCTGCATCAAAAAGGGAAGTGGGGCAGAGGCACTTCCCCTCCTGCTTTGCCACTTGTCTGTCAAGGGCACCCAGCCTGACAGATTTCTCTGTTCCCAGCACCAGTAATTTCTCTGCACTAAAAGGCGCCTCCAGAGAGTCACTTGAGGGCTCGCAGAGCAAACTGCACTTCCCTGATAATTTGTTCCAAAGGTTAATAACCTCCACTGCACGAGATATCTTGTCCAGCTGCTCAAATCATTCCTTTCTCCAGCGTGGCATTAAGCTCCTCTGGGAGGAGGAGGAGGAATCTGGGGTTTAAGTCGTGGTTCAGGAGAGCTGGGGGTGCTCCCCAGCCCCGTGGCACAAACCCATGTGGGAACAGCCCCGTTCCTGCCCCTCAAGGAAATCCCATTTTTATGGAATCATTCCAGGGAAGTTGATATTTACCCCAGCTTGGCTCTACTTCTCCTGCTCCTTTCATCCTGTTTTGACTCTGTCCACTACTCGGTCCTGCCTTGCTCCTTGTGGGAGCAATTCCCAGGTTTTTCCTTCGTGGATTTGCTCTTCCAGGTCTCTCAGACCAAAAGAAGGAACCCTTTGTGAGCCTCTGACACCTCCACCTTTCTCTCCGTGGAGCACTGGTCACAGTCTTGAGGGGATAACATTAAATGTGTGGAGGTTTTTCCATGCTATGGAATGCCATTTAAGGCCAAACACCATTGAAATGCCATTTACAGTGGTGCAATCCACGTTCCCATTAAGTTGGAAGTCACCAAAAGCCTCCTGCACACAAAAATCACTGCAAGCCAAGCTCAATATCATGTTACTACACCCTCAGATTGCTGGGAATTCTGGAAGTTGTTTCCTTTCTTATTCAGAGCAATTTAACAAATTATTAAATATCAACTGTCAAAAAACAGCCTGAAGAAAAGACTTTCACCACCCAGGCTCCAAAAGTGGGGAGGTTTTGGCCTCACTCACATGGAATTTTGTAGCTTTGCTTTGAGTCTCCTGCTGCAGTGGGGATGTAATGATGATTTTTTAACTCCATATCCATTAAAAACAGGCTCTGGAAGGATCTAGGTTATTCTGGAATAAGTAAATTCAAGAGCTTCTGTAAATTCAGGATTTTGGCAGTTGAGGGAGGGAAAAATGAAGGCCTTGGTTCTGTCCTGTCCTGCAGAATTAACAAATCCCTGGTTATGGGGAGTTCACTGAAGATCCTTGAGGAGTCCAGCCATTGTCCAGTTTTATTTCCCCTGTTAATTTGGGATGAGCAAGAGCTGAAGGTGGAGTTGAGTCAGAGGATTGGGGGATTTACTGTCTCTGCAGGCCAGGAAAAGGACAGGTCTGGTGAACAGCTGGTTTTTAGAACATCTGGTTTTTAGAGCATCTGGTTTTTAGAGCATCTGGTTTCTCTTTTTCCAGAAACATCCTGGGATTTTGACACCCCCATTAAAACTCAAACCTGCAAACTGGGAGGTTTGGAAATCCAGGAAAACCCACCCAATCCACATCCCTGGATGTTCCCACGGCTGGATTCCTGTGGATTATTTCTGACTAGGAAATGCTTTTTTCACTTTAAATAAACCCAGAACAGTTTTAGCCAAGGCTGCTAAGAGGGAGCTGCAGATGCTGAGTTCTCTCTGCCTCCTTCCTCACAGCAGTGGATAAAATTCCTTCTCCTGGTGCCACCTGGGAATGGATCCTTCAGAGACAGAGCTTTGCCATAAAATAAGTCCTCACCTGAAGTCTGTCTTTTAGTCTGTGCTAGAACAGCAGGTTAAATCACCACTAAGGAGAAAAACGAAGATACAAAAGGGGAAAAAATATTATTCCCTTTGAAAATGTTCCAGATAAAAAAAAAAGAAAATAGAAGGGATTTCTCTTCATTCCCAGAAAGTGTTAAATCCCTCCTTCACTGAGGTGGGGTGGGAGGCAGCACAGGTTTAATCCTTAATAATCAAAAAAAAAAAACCCAAAAAAACCCCAGAAAACCTTTGAGTGATTTAATTATTCCATTATTATTGTTTTAAGAAATTATTAGGTATTAACCCAAATTAGCAGCATACAGCTGAACTCAGGTTAAAGGAGACCAAATAAATAATGAAATAAAACCATACAAACCCCATAACTTCTCCCCTACCCTTTTTTTTTTTTTTTAATTTTATTTTTTTTACACTCCACCTTTGGCTGTTATTTTTCATCCTGACCTGGTGGCCGGGTAAGACAAGGTAGGGGCTGGCCTCAATTCAAACTTAACAGCAGCAATTAATTAGTGGCTGTGTGTACATTTTGTAAGTGGTTTAAGAAGTACTGGTTAAACATTGATGAATTTTAAAGCAGGATAAGCACATAAATAAGAGGTCACATGTGATTTCTGATCATTTCTTACAGCGTGTATTAAATTTTTATTAATTCTGGAGAGCTGTTTACAAACTGCTTGGCACCAGCTGCAGTCAGAAAGCAAATGAAGCCCTCAGAAAAGGAGGGGGAACTCGACAGAAACTCATCCCTCCTCCAGGAGCATCAGGATGAACAAAACTCCGGGTGGAGCTGCTCCCAGGGGATGCTGAGATTGAAAGTGGGGTCTGTGGCACCTCTGGGCCAGTCCCAGGTGGAGGCTGGAAGTTCAGAGAGTTCATTTGGGGGGTTTGGTGTCATTCCAGACTTTCCAAACTCAGGAGTGGCGTGGTTTGAGTCACCTGAGGTCGGAGCAGTCACAGGGGGTGCCTGTGCATGGACACAGACTTTCCTCACTCTGAGTTGTGAAGTTCCTCTTTGGAGCCCCTTCAGAGCCAGGAGATCTCCTTGGCCCTGCCCTGGCACACTGAGCCTGGGATATTTTATTGCTCTCTGCACAAAGCCGTGGCACAGCCCATCAGCCTGGAGGGGAGCCTGGCAGCCTGGATTTCCATGGACGGGGCTGGGAATGGGAGAAGCTGGAGTCCCTGCAGAGCCCCCATTCCTGTCCCGGGTGGAACAAACCCTGGGCTGTTCCCTCAGCAGCAGGTGAAGGAATTATCCCCAAATCCCAGCTGTGGCAGCTCCGGGGGCTGGGCAGGGTGTGCTGCTCCCAGATAACATCCAGCACTCCTCCTGGGAATTGCATTCTTTGTAAACCTTTCAAAAAGAGGAATAGCCAAAAATAAATCCTTTTTTCTGTCTGTTTTCCTTCCCTGGATCACAGTTGCTACACTGGGATCCCCCCGGGAGCCCTGCTCTTGGCCAGGTGTCCCTGGGCATCAGCTCTGCCTTTGTCTCAGAGCTCTGCAATATTCCCCTTCTTCCAGGTGTGCATTTTCTGTCCCCTCTCCTTGTGCTGATTGTGTGGATGTAAGGACTGCTTTGTTTCATTGCTTGGGACTGTTTCACCCCCAGCTTGGAAGCAGACAGCAGCAGGAACATCAGACAGAGCTCTCCGTGCCACCTGTCCCCCTGCCAATAGGCAATTCTCATCTTTTTATTTAATGTATTTCCATCCCTTCATCCATCTAAGGCTTTATCCAAAGCTTCTCTGTCCTCCCTCCCCCCTCTTTCATTGTCAGGTGTCTTTCCCTCCTCTGAGCCTCAGCTGATTTCTTCAGGGAAGGTCCTGGAGCTTGTCAGGTTTCTCTCTACAGGAAGGATCCCTACAAAGGCTGCTGCTCTGGTGCTGTCCATTTTTATCTTTTCCAAAGGCACTTTGAAGGGATATTTCCCCCTTCGTGTTTTATGAGGCGATATTAAATTTTCGAACAAAAAATCACTTTATTCATAAAAGGTCTGATCATAGTTTTCCTCCTGTTTTATCTTTCCACACCAGTCGTTTGTATTTATTGGAGGGTGGAGCACAGAGGCTCTGCTGAGGCTGAGCCCCTGCTCCAGAGGCTCTGGAATGTCCCTGATCCAGGGAACTGGGCACCAGCAGAGCCTGGCTTTGTGTCACCAAGTCCTGGGCTCAGGATCCCTCCCTGGCCTGGAATGGTTTGGGTTGGAAGGAGCTCAAATCCCACCCAGTGTGACACAATCCACGAAAAAATTCACGTGAATGTTCCCATGAGGGTTTTAGGAGCTTCAGTGAGAAGCTGAATTTGGTTTTTAGGATGCTTTGAGACTTGGTTGAAAACTGGGAACTTCCAGGGCTCGGGGTAAGGGTTGGGGTTTGGGTAAGGCTGGATTATGGAACCATGGATTGGTTGGGAGAGCATTTCAAGCAGAGAATAAAAAAGGTGGGGAGGTATCATAGGTGTAAGAGAACCTGTGGATTGCTGCCTGGAATTCCTGAGGCATTCCCAGGGAATTCCTGAGGGAATCCTGTCTTTGGGCTGGTTCTGCATTTAGAGCCACTCTCACAGATATTTGTGCTGCACTCTCCAATATTTGTTATTTTAGCAACTCTCTCCTCTCCATGTCCCGATCCTGCCTTTCCCTGAGAGGGACAAGGAAGGAATTTTCCCTTCCACACGCACAGCAATGAAATTCTGTCCTGGATTTCAAATGCTGTGGTTCAATGCTGCTGGAATTGCTCATATATCAATGTATCTCTACATTCTAACCAAGTTTGCAAATAAAAAAATGCCAGATGAGGATCAGAATCATTTGTTTGACTGAAGCACAGACTCACTGCAGCAAGGAGGGGCTGTCCAAGTGTCCTCCTGCATTTTTCCATCAGCGTTTCTGGAAGAGCAGAGATTCTCCCACCTCTGCTCAATTTTTTTTCCCCTATTTATTAGCTTATTTTGCATTATTCCCTTTTTCCTGCAGAATTTTCTTGTCACTGTCACTGCCTGGGGGATGTTCTCCTGATTGAATTGTGGGATGGGTGGTCCAGGGTGAAGTTGCAGTGGGAGAAATCTCCTTGGAGGTGCTCTGGATTTGCCCTGTGTAATTCTGGGAGCAGCTGAGGCTCGGGGTGTGGGCTGAGCCAGCTCTGGCACAGTGAAATCTGTGTTTGTGTGGGACTCTGCAGCGATTCTGCTCCTAAAACGATAACTCATTAAACAGCTAATTAATTTTGTGTTATAGTCTCTGGTAGGGATTACTGAGCCTTGCTGTATGAGTGTGGAGAAGGAGGGGATGCAAGTTTTTAGTGAAATAATTCAGGATTTTTGGGGTGTGCTCTCCCTGTGCAATCCCTGCCTTTGCCATTCCCCATTCCCAGCTGGGCTGGGGGTTAGGGTTTTCCCCAAATTTGGGGTTTTTTTGAGGTATAACAGGGAGTGCAAGACCATGTGCTCCCCCCTCCCCAAATGGGGCACCTTGAGAGGGATTACAGGAATGAATGGATTTATAAATTAATTTCTGTGTTGTTCTCTCCAGATCCCTGTTTTTTACGTCTGGGATCTGCTCACAGATGGACCTGGGTGGTGCAAAGGCATTGGCCAAGGTGAAGGAGCAGTTTTGACTCTGGCTTCTGGTGTTCAGAGGTGCTGAGCAACACTCAGAGCAGCTTCTGATGTTCTGTGGAATCAAGAACCTGACTGATCTTACCTGACAAACGTCAGCTGCTGCCACCTGAGCGTGTCAGCCCTGCCTCGGGTTCAAAGCAGCCCCTTCTAGACTGCAATAAATCCTCTCCTTTTAATCTGCTCAGAACCAGGAGCTCTGGTGCTTCCTCCCAGGCCCTAATTTGTGAATTTTCCTCCCTGATGAGATCAGGGAGGTGCCACTGATCTGAAACTGATGATCAGAAAGGGTGTAGGTGATCCTGCTCTGAGTTAGGGTAAAAAGAATTTAAACCTGAATGCTCTGCTTAGTTAATGATAATGCCTGAGCACATTACATCTTCCAGGAGCTGTACAAACATTAACTAATTAATACCCCCAACTAATACATAATAGGCCAGCACGGGCTGTAATTATGCATTGCTATCAGAGCTGGAGGAATTATTCAGTGAGGAGAACTTACCCGACACATTTTGCTTCCTTTTTCTCCCCCTCCTTTCCTGTCACGGATCTGTTTGCAAAATATTCCCAGGTGTGGTTGTAGCTGCTCCCACCTCAGCCCCAGTGGGAGCAGAAGGCATCCTTGGGGTTCTGTGCCATCAATTCCTCCTTTTGTTTGATCCCAGAATCCCTGAATGGGTTGGGAGTGACCTTAAAGATCACCCAGTTCCAGCCCCCAGTGCTGGTTTGGGGCTATTGTTAATTTGGGGACTATTGTTTATTTTAGGATTATTATTTATTTTGGGACTATTACTTATTTTAGGACTTATCATCTCCAGGCTCAGGTGTCGGGCCCCAAAGCATCCCCTCTACATGGCCTCTGCCCTGAGTGTGAATTCATGGCTGAACATCCTTGGAGGGTTTTTCCAACCTTAATAATCCCCTGAAATTGTTATCAGGAGAAGGGGCAAAGTGGTGGGAAGGGAAATGGATGCAGGAAAAAGGAATAAAAAAAAAAATCCCATGATGGAGTAAATCCATTCTGGATGGTTGTATTGGAATTGAATTTAATGAAAACCTGTATATATCTCTCTATATAATATAGATATCTATCTATATATAGAGATATCTATCTATAAATATATTTATATCAGGAGGAAAGTGCACACTGTCACTGCTTCTTCTGCAAATGTCTCTGTATTCAGATTTGCTGTTTAATTGTTGCTGCTTTCCCAGCACTTTTGGGAGCATGAGGGAGATTGGAAGTGTTTAATCTTGGAAAAGAGATGACTGAGATGAGGCATGATTAAAGAATTCTCAATAATGGCTGATTTCAACAAGAGTTATTTGGAGCTTCTCCTCTGTCTCACTGCTCAGAAATTAGGAGATAGTGAAACTGAAAGATGGGAAGAAAAAAAAAAAAATCAGGCAAAAATACTTTTCTTCATTGGGAGAAATAAATCTGGGGGAGTCACAGCCATGAGATGTCCATGGGCTGAGATTTCCTGGCTTTAAAGAGAACTGGGCAGGAACAACTAAAAATGAATGGGGTGATGCTGTCAAGTGCGTAAAGATATTTTAGAAAACAAATGCAGATATTTTATGGGATATGTGCAGATATTTTTTGAAATGTCTGCACATATTTTAAGAACTATTCCCAGATTGCAGTGCACACCTCCCTGCCCCTGGCAGGGGTTGGAACTAGAGGGTATTTAAAGTTCTTTGCTACCCAAATCACTCAATGAAACGATGATTTATGATATAAAATCTCCTTCTTTGAGTTTAAGCCAGTCTCAGATCATGAGGAAAATGATGATTTCCTCATCTGGTGAATTATTTTTACTCCTCTTGCTGCCTCTTTTGGCTGCTGAGCCCACACTGGTCTGAGGGAGCTGCAAGTCCCCGGATCTGAAATGTTCCTTTGGGTGAAACGAGGCTCTCCCTTTGCAGAAAACACCCCTGGAAGTACATTCCTTATGGAACTCCTCTCCTGTCTGCCATATTCACACTTTTTGTTAACAGTTGCTCGGATTTTGGTCTGCTGCTCAAAGCCACAACTCTAAAAATTCCCCCCGTCATCTCCCGGGGCGGCCGCAGATGGAGCAGAAGGCTGAGGGGAAGAGCTGCAGGGAAGTCTCTCCTCCCCTCCCCTGGCATTTCTGATCCTCTCTCTTAAAGAAGAGGAGGTGAAAATACAAATATGGGCTAAATGCAGCCTGTTAGTCTGGGAGAGCTCCGGGATCACTGTGGTGGGCACAGCATCCTTCAGGTAACCACAGCAACCGGGAGGGTCGTGCTCTTCACAGGGAAATTCAGAAAATGGCACTTTTTGTCAAAAGAGGGGAATTTATAAATACCTGCCTGGGATGTGCTTCCCAGAATCGCTCCTGCTAGTGGTTTTAATGGTGTTCCAAAAAGAGCTGTTGGTAGGTTTTACTGAGGATATAAAAGGGAGAGAGCTCATGTCTCAGATATTGTCTGATCTGACTGCAGGGACTGTGTTCAGCCCATCCAGGTGTGCTTGGCTGGCTGATCTTCAAAGAATTTCCAAGAAAAAAAGGCACTAATTAATCCTGAAAGTGGCTTTTGTGCATGGAGTAGGGGGCTGGTGAGTGATGCTGGGGCAGAAGTGGAGTGCCAGGATAGTTTCCTTCCCCAAGCCCAAGGAATGACATCTGGAATCCCCCTGCCCATGGCAAGGGGCTGGGACTGGATGAGCTTTAAGGGCCCTTCCAACCCAAACCATTCTGTGATTTTACAATTCTTTGACTCCAACCCCATCGCTCAGAGCCAGGGAATCTTCTGGCCAATTTCTCTGGGGGCTGGGAGTGGAAAATTTGGTGTTTAGTGGCCCAAGGAGTGAGATTTGAGTACAAAACCCCAATTTGAGACAGAGGAATCAGCCCACGGGCCTTTGGGGACACGAGGGGATGTCAGGGGATCCGTGGGTGGGGACGGAGTGTCCGGGTGTGAGGGGAGTGGGATTCACTGAGGGAGATTCCCCAGAGACTCCAGGGGAGCCAGGGCTGCTCCTGCCCTGGGGCTGGGGCTGCTGCTCTTGATGCCTCAGGATTTCAGCTTTTCTATTCCCACCCCTTTGTAACCCTGCAGTTCTGTAGTGCACAACTCCAAACTCCACACACGCTCTCAGCTGCTGCTTCCCCACCTTGGGCAGACACAACAATTCCTCCCCAGCCCTGGAGCCAAGGACCCCTCACTGCCTCAGGCCCCGAGGGATGGGAACAGAAGTGAGCTGGGGCAGCAAACTTGGGCTCAATGACTTCAGCACCTGGAGCTGGAATTGGAAGATGAACTCCCAATCTGCAAATGGCCCAAACTGATCCAAGTGTGAAATCCCGTGAGCCACGGTCCATTTTGGGGTGCAGCCCCTGGGGGGCTTTGTCTGCCCTAAATGGACCTGAGGGCCCTTCAATAAATAGAAATAAGCTGCTTTTTATTCCCTTGATTCTGTCTGGCCTCTCTTTTTGGGTATTCCCAAAAAGGCATCACTCTCCTGCATCCCAGTCCCAGCTGCTCTGGCTCCGTGTCCCTGGAGATGATGTTCCCAAATGCCTGTTTCCCTGACAACCAGAGCCTAACAAATGATTGGTCAATTGATAAATATTTTTAGGATTGAGCACAGTTTATAACCTGCTGCCAGATTTCCCGGGGAATGGGACATTGGAGATCTGAGCCCCAGCTTTGGCACAGACTCTCCAGGCCCGTCTAAACCTAAATGCTCTTCGTGGTGGATTTGTGCTCCTCGGAGCCATCAAAGCCAAGTGGCTGCTAATTAATCACAAACGAGGCCCCTCCTGAGCACAGGGATGCACGGGCACGCCCGGCTCCTTCCTCCCCCTTGCAGGAGCAGCCCCAAAATGATCCCGGGGATGTCACAAAGGGCTGCTCCTGACAAAGCTAAATTAAAGGAATGGATGCTGCTTCATTTCCCTGGCAGGGAGATGAGAGGGATGGTGCTCCTTCCTCTTTGTGGATATGGAAATTCCCCATCAGGCACATCTGGCATGGGCACTAATGAGAGCTCCTGAAAAAGCTGGGCTTTTGAAGAAAATTCGTGGCAGCTCCCTGAATTAAGGGGAAAAAAGAGAACATCACATCCAGGCTTTTGGGTTATTTTCTATTCTGTCCTGCTGAAATATTAAGTTAATGTCTCTAAATAGCTGGGATTTGGGATGTCTGTAATTCCTGGGTTTGGGGACTCATTTGAGTCTGGTTCTCTTGGAATTGCTTAACCCTTACATTAAAAACATCAAGTGAGCAGTAACAAAACTCATTTTTCTCTCCTTATTTACTTCCCCTGCCTGGTTTTGGTTATTGAGCTTGTAAATTACTTGGGAACAGAGAAATTTTCACTGTGGGAGTGGCACAAAGGGGGTGATCTTGCTCAGTGATTCATAGCTGCTTAGATAAACTCGTTTTGGAGTAATCTTTACCTATTTCATGCTTTTTGTGGGTTGGGGTTTTTTTGTGTGTGTTTTTTATTTTATTTTATTTTATTTGTTGCCTTGTTTGTGAGGCTCTGATGAACCGAAGTACAGGAAAAACAAGGAATGAATCAGCGGTGGCTCAGGATCCAGGTCCTGGTTGCTTTTGATGGGATGACAGCCAGAAAAATGAGATTTGTTGGCCCCAAACGGCAGCAGTTTTAGGATGGAGCAGGGAATTGGGGTCGGGGCTTGTTCCCAAACCAGTGGGACTTTGTCAGGTGACTGGGCAAGAAGGAATCCCCAAAAACCTGACACAGGGATGGAAGGGGCAGCAGGGAGAGCTGTGATTTCCTATTCCTTTAAACAGGCATTTCGTTCATTCTAACAGACACAGGGGAGGAGGAATCCTCTCCCCCGGGAGCACGGGGTGCGGAGGTTATCCCGGCACTCCCGGACCTGGGATCTACCCCGGGTTAAAATCCAGCAGGGGTGAGAGAACGCGCTCCTGGTACCCAGGAGTTCCCTCTGCCCTGGAAAAGGACATATTTACCTCTCTCCGTGAGTGTTTAACTGTCACTGGGTGTGTTTTGCTTTCTTTGCTTGCCCTAAAGCCCTCAGGGGATGGAAGTTCACCAGAGCTGTCTGTGAGGTCAGTAATTAACAGAGAGACCTGGCCGAGCTCATGGACCATCCCAAATTTAGGGTTTGCAGCCATTCGTGAGTGATTCAGTGTTAAGAGCCCTTTACTGGCTTTGTTATTTTATCGAGGGTTCCTTTCTCTTGCAAATTTTGTGCTGAGCACTTGGGAAAACAAAGAATCCCGAGTTCTGTCTGAGGAAGGCGCTTGGAATTGAGGTTTTAAGGCTGCACGTTTTACTGGCTTTCCCAACCTCAATTTTTAACAGTTTAAAATCATCACTCTTTCAATTTATTTTCAAATTTTATTTTTGCGTTGAGAAGCGAGTCTGGCTGGGGAGAAATCCAGACTGGCGCATGTCTCACTTCTTCCAATTACTCCGAAACTTCCTGCCCCTAAATTATCTTGTGGGGTTTTGCCCGCCTCGGGCTTCTTTCTGCCGTGGAACTGATGGAAAATTAGAGAGAGAGAGAGATGCTTCGTCTCCCTGGAATTTTCCTGTGGAGCAGCTGTATCCTCGGCAGGATGCTCGGAGCTGGGATCCGGGAGTGGCTCGAGAGCTCCGAGGGTGGCCGGGACAGCGCTGGCCTGGGTGGCTTCGTCCTTTTACAGCCAAAACAAAACTGCCCGGACTGAGAGCTCAGCCTGGAGCTTCCTGAGCTTCTGCCTGTCCCTGGCTCATCCCTGTGTCCTCTCTGTCCCTTTCCTCTGGCTCATTCCCAAGTGTTTTACCTCACAAGGGGGGTGTATCTTCCTCCCCGTGTCCCCTCCTGGTGGTGCCACACAGCATCAATATTCCAAGATCAGGAATGATGGTTTCCTTATTGCCAATTAAATTGAAGGGGTCGGGTCAGCTATCAGGAGGAATTTCTTTGTGGGAAGGGCTGCAAGAGGCTGTCCAGGGACGTTTGGAGTCCCCGTTCCTGGAAGTGTCCAAGGAACACCTGGGCATGGCACTCAATGCCCTGCACTGCTTGTCTAATTCCCAATTTCCAGGTAAATTCAAGGTTTTGACCTCTAAAATCCCAGATTCCTTGAAATCTGCCTGTGAGGTTCCCTGTGCCCAGCGCAGGAGTGGGGAGGAACTCGAGCCTGAACCCTCCTGGCGGCACCAAGGAGGGAGGTGATGGCAGGACACATTTTCCCAAGGGCACAATAACTGCTGGAATCCTCTCTGTTCCCCTCTGAGGCAGGCAGAGCTTGTTGGGAAATAAGCTGGAAAATTAATTCATTTTGCTTGTGGGGAAAGAGGGGCAGGAAAAGGCTGGGGTCACCTGTTGCTGCAAGTTTGATGGTTCATTCTGGATAGTGATTTCCTGGCCCTGCTGGAAGAGTTGTCCCCTCCTGGATTCTGAGTGACCCCGAGATGACCCAAAGGGTTTGTGAGTGATGCTGTCCCCTCTGCCCTGGCTACTCCCCTCTTTTGGGGGTCTGGTGATGTAAATCTGCATTTTGTGTTCCCCCAGCACTGTGGGGCGTGTGGGTCACTCCTGGGTTTGTGTTTGGCTGATTCACCCTTGGATCTGGTGACCTGGGAGGTCTTCCAGCATGAATGATTTTATGGGCAGCTTTGTCTGTACGTTTGAGGTGGAGATTTCCGTGGATTGATGTCTCCAATAATCCCAACATCAGGAACAGGCTAAGCTGACACCAAGGCTGTACCTGGATCCCTGCTGTATCTCCTCAGGCTGTGGCTCAGATTTCACTTTCCAATGCTCCTGTTGCTCCTGGAGGAGGCTGTTTACCTCCCTCCCAACCTCTCCCCCTCCTTTCATGGCAGGATTCAGCACAGGAGCTCCTTTCCCTTTGAAAGCTTTACCTGGGTGTGTTTCCCGGGATGGAGGAGCCAGGGGTGAATCAAAATCAGGCACCCAAAGAGTTTTGCTGCTGGTTTGAAGGGAACCAAGATTCCATTTGAAGTGAGCAGAGGAACAGTAATAGTCCAGCAGGGAATTCCGTGAAGGGAATTTATGTGGAAGGGAATCGATTTCCTGCCTGTCCTCGACTCAGAGAGAATTCTTGCTGGTTTTGAAGCAGCAGCCAATACCTGTGGAGTGAGTTCAGCTGTATTTACCTCTTTTAGATGAAGAGACACAGAAGTTTCTTTTATTTCCCTGAAATCTGCTCTGAAAGTGGCACTGGAGCAGCCCATGGCTGGGGATATAAATCATCATTTGCATGGAGAGTCCCGGAGTGCCAGCGCCAAAACTCTGGAGCTGCTCTGATGATAAACGAGGTACATTTGGGGAGCTGGAGGAGCAAGTGAACATGTTTACCTCCCAAAATGTGTCCTGGATACAATTCCTCATTGCTGACTGGAGCTATTGGCCAGAGCATCATTCCTGCGTGTTGCTGTGTCTGTTTGAGCTCACATTCCATTGATTTCATTGCAGATTCTGGTTTATTCCATCGTTCTGCTATCAGGCAAACATCACTAAAGAGATGAACATTTACAAACTCAGAGCACAAACCAGCACAAAAGCATCTGTCTTAAGTGGGAGAGAGTCGAATAATGTGCATGACAACAACAAAAGAGATTTGTCTCACTGAGAGCTGGGCTGACTCTCATTTGCTGTGTGGGAAATTATGGCAGATATTGTATTAACACTGCAGGGCTCTGCCTCAGATCCAATCACAGAATGCAAAAATAACCCTGGAGTTGTTACCAACAGCAGAACTCAGGAGACTTCAGCAGTAGGACAGGGGGAATGGCTTCAGCCTGAGAGTAGATGGAATATTGGGAAGGAATTCTTCCCTGGGGGGTGATGGGATGAAATTCCCAGAGGAGCTGTGGCTGCCCCATCCCTGGAAGTGTCCAAGGCCAGGCTGGATGGGGCTTGGAGCAACCTGAGGTAGTGGAAGGTGTCCAGGGGTTGGAAATGGTGGTGAAAGGTGGCTGTGGGCAGCTGGGTTTGGTCCCTTCTCCCACGTGACCAGAGACAAGAGGACACAGACTTAAGCTGCACCAGGGGAAGTTTAGGTTGGACATCAGGAAAAATTCTTCACTGGAAGAATTGGGCACTGGAATCTTCTGCCAAGGAGGTGGTGGAGTCACCATCCCTGGAGGGTTTAAAAGCTGGATGTGGCACTCAGTGCCATGGTTCAGTTATTGGAGAGGTGTTACGTCTTGGGTTGCACTTGATGATCTCACAGGGCTGTTCCAGCCTGGTTCATTCTGGGATTTTGAAAGTTATTTGAGTGGGAATTGGGAGAACTGGTCCTGAAATCTGGGAGTAGCTGCTCTGGGCAGGAGAGAGATGAGGGGTTTCCCCTCACAGTCATTAATTGTTTATGTTCCACTGCTTGTCATTAAGGCTCGCTCTTGATTCAGGTTTCTCTTTAATCCAGATCAAAAACCCAAGTCCAAAACCTGCTCTGAGGGAATTTATTTAGACTTGAAAAGAATGTGAAGCTACGTGATTTTTTAGCAGTAACTTCAAGCTTTTCCTTTCTCTCTTCTCCTGCTGGTCCTTAACCAGAATTTGAGGTCCCTCTCACAGCTCTGGGCTCAGGACTTGACCCCAGGGCCCTGCCACTGCTCTGTCCCTAAAAGCCACCCCAAAGCCACTCAAACTCCTCAGGTAGAGGACACATTCCTTGTTTTCCTCACTCTGTGTGCAGTCCACACAGGACACAGAGAGGTGTGCAATTCCTGTTCTGTCAGGAAGATAATGATGAACATCCTGTTTTCCCTGCTCTGAACCAGAGCTCCAAGGCTGAGGGCAATGAATAACATGAATAAAATAAATAAATAAGTGAGATATTATCTGAGCCACTGCTCCTCTGTGGCAGCAGGGACTGCAGCCAAACTTCACCTCAGTCAAGTGCAGAGGCCAAAATCCTCCAGGATCCAGGGAGAGAGGCTTCAGGAATATTGTGCCTCAGATATTTTAATTCTTGTCCTAGGTTACAATGTAAGATGTGCCCACAGTGTGTATTCTATCACCACCCTCAGGAGCTGTTGGAACCAGCTGGGGCAGTTTTCCCTTGCCCCTCCCTCTGGGCTGTCTCCTGTTCATGGGCCATCAACACCTTGTCACATGGCTCACAGGTGACTCCCTCTGGGTGTTATCTCTGTTAATTGGCCATCAATGCTTTGCCACATGGCTCACAGGTGACTCCCTTTGGGAATTATCTCTGTTAATTGGCAATCAATGCTTTGCCACATGGCTCACAGGTGACTCCCTTTGGGAATTATCTCTGTTAATTGGCAATCAATGCTTTGCCACATGGCTCACAGGTGACTCCCTTTGGGAATTATCTCTGTTAATTGGCAATCAAGGACCCATTGTATGATTCATAGAATGAGATCAGCCCATTGGGAGATGCTCCACCCAGGGGGAGGAGCCCAGCATTCCCACCTGGATATAATCTGGGACAGCAGAGAGGGCAGGGCCCTGCTGGACTCCTGGAGGAGCAGAGCTACCAGACCTTTCTGTGGGATCCCTGCTTCAACAAGAGCACTTCATCTGGACTGCCACCACCAGGGTGTCAGGTTGGATAATCTTCATTTATTTTATTTCACTTTTATTCCTCCTATTAGATTGTATTTTCTGACTTGGAGTCTCTCACTGGTTTCACTTTCAAACCAGCACAATTCTCTCAGTTGCTAATTAAACAGAACTGTGGAGAGCAGATTTAGTGTGTGTGTGTGGCTGTGAGGGATTAAATCACTTTATGTCCTTTGTGGTCCCACTGCTGTTCCATCTTGGGGCTTTGTGTGTGCTAGGTTTTGATAAAAGTTTGGATCTATGCTTGAACCAAATTATCTGATATTAATGACATCAGCCACCTTTAAAATACAAGCAAGCCAAGAGAAAAAAGGAACCCAAAGCTTCCCAAACCTACAGGAGAATTTGGAGATGTCCCAGAGACAGAAACAGCCACTTGTGGCCAACTTTCCCTGAACCCTCCCAATCCCTGGTGACCCCAGGAACCTGCACAGGCACTCTCAGAGCTCTGGGGCTAAAACAGACAAATCACCCCAGAATGGCCCCCACAAAAATTTAATTTGTTATAAATGTATAATTTATCACAGATACAACTGATACAGTTATTATTTTATGTTGTGGTTTATCAGCATTTCGGGGCTCTCAGTTGGTGGACACCACAGAAGTCCGGGGTCTTTGCAAGTGGGAAGGTGGAGAGGAATTCCACAGGGAAGAGGCAGAAGGTGTTGGGAAGATGGTTTTGTGCCAGTGCAGGCTCTGGATTTAGTTCCTTCTCCCAGCCTGGGGGAGGAGAGCCGTTAAAAGAACATGAATTGTAAATTCCTGACGAGAACACTTAGAATTCCTTTTCTCTTTAAGAAACAGGAGCAGGGAAAGCCCAGAAAGGCCCCTCTGTAAATCTGAGCTAATGGGGAAGCTGCATTCCAGGAGCTGCAGATGTGCAGTTCCAGCCTGGGGATGGCATTGGGAACACCATCATCATCATTCCTGCCACAGCTTTCCCTGCTCACGGTTCTGTTCTAGTGGTGATGGGGAAAAGAAACCCTCAGACAGGTTTGGGAGAAATCTGTTTAGTACCATCCTCCAGCTCCATGGGCTGAGCTTCCCATATGTTCTGACTCAGGCAGGCTCTGGAAATGGGAAGAGGCTGAGAGATAGGATTTATCACAGTTAATTGGGAATATCTAAGATTGCAAAACATTGGAAATTTGGGGATTTTGCTCCTGGATCTTCTTTAGGTCTGATGTAATTTGGTTTTTTACACCAAACTGTCCCTCCTGTGTCACTGAGTATTCAGGAGGAGGCACCGCCGCCCTAAAAGTGATTTATTTAATGCCATTTAACGGATTGCAAAGGAATTTTTTTTTTCCATGGGGTCTTGAGGTCCTTTTGAAGCCTGAAGTGAATTAAATCAGCCCTCAGAAATACCTTTCCCTCTTCACCCCCAGAGAAAGCCATCTGAGAGCAGGATTCTTTTCTGGCTTCTGCCTCCCAGGAAGGCAGAGCTCTGATGCTGAGCCGTGCTCCCTGGCCAGAGCTCAGAGCAGCTGTCCCGTGGTGCCAGTGTCTGCAGGATCAAAGGAATTTCCACATGGATCAAAGCACGAGCCCTCCTTAATTAATGATGGAGATAAAAGCTGGGATGGGAGATCCAGTTAAGCAGGAGGAAGTAATTAGTCAGAGAAATCAGGGAGTGTCCTGAGTGGGAAGGGGATCCTTGAGGCCAAGCCCTGGCTCCCATTAAACCCAAGGCATTGACAAAAAGGTGTTGCCACAGCTGGAATTCTGGCTTGGGGAGAAGCCTTCTCTTTCTAGAGCAGCTGAAAAAGAAGTTGGGAACATCTGGAATTCTGATGGCACTCAGAATGAAATATGGGGATTCAGGGAATGTCTTCCAGCATTTGGAGCTGACCAGTGGGAGAGGAGAAGTGTGTATTTTGGGACTGATAATGCCCTGTGGGTGTCTGACCTTCTTCCAAAGGGCTAAAAATGTTTAAATTTGTTGAAAGAATTGCTGAGCTCCCTGAGCTGGCAGCTTGCAGTGCTGATGTTCTCCCCAAGGTGTTGGGGAGCAGCGGAGGAGAATTCTGGGCCCATCCCCAGCCCTGCAAGGCAGGAGTTGCCATTTCCAGTTTTCCGGGCTGACTCGAGGGATTGGGCAGGGGAGAGAAGGAGCACAGAGAAATCATTAATTTCTGATAAAAGCCCATAGCCACCTGTAGCACTGGAATTACAAAATCCTTCACCAAGG
Source organism: Aegithalos caudatus (assembly GCA_013389925.1). NCBI lineage: Eukaryota > Metazoa > Chordata > Aves > Passeriformes > Aegithalidae > Aegithalos > Aegithalos caudatus. The sequence goes on from WEIU01023463.1 coordinate 279,154, forward strand.
ATTCAGGTTCCTGGCTCTTTGCCCCATGTTTGTGTGGCACTAATCCCATCCTCCAGGGCTTTGGTGGGATGAGTGACTCCTCTCCTGCAGCCTGCAGAAAGGTTCTCCAGCCTTTGGAAACTCCAGGAATGGGCACAGAGCACACAGCCCTGGGCTTTTGGACTGTGGAAAACCTGAACTGATCCCAGATTTCTCTGCAGCCCCGTTTGGAGCTGGGAAATCAGGGCAGGGAGTGCAGGAGGCGAGGCTGCCGCTCCCTGCAGCCCTCGGAGCGCGGCGTTCGCGCTGCCTCGCCGAGGAAAAGCGATCCCAACTGTTGTGTTTCATTTGTTCTGTTTCATAACTGCTCGTGGCTCCAGAGAAACCCATTTGCCAGCAGAGCCGAGCAGAGGGAGCGGGGAGGAGGAGAGGAGGCAAAGGGGCCCCATGGAGCTGGAATTTGCATGATGAGGTAAAGCAGAAGGAGAGGCTGTGCGGGGAGGGAACCCCAGCTGGGGGCTCCCCACCGCCCCAAAATCTGCTGGGATCCTGCTCCCAGCAGGAGCCACCAGCCAGGAGGTGAAACTGGAAGTGAAGAGTCCTAAAGATGGGTTTGCTTTTACCATCGTGTGCCCACCTGGGGAGGGAGGGAGGGAAGAGCAGCTCTGAAGGACAATAACTCTCAAATAATAAAAGTATTTGGGACCTTTGCAACACTCACTGATCAGAAGCTCTGTCACTGAGCAGGAATGTGAGAGGGGCTCCCATCCATGGCTTTTTAAAGGAAAAAGGCATTTTTCCAGCTGGCTCATTACTGGTTAATGACTTGCCCACACTCAGTGGTGGCTCAGGACAGGTCCCCTGGCTGGAGGTGACCAAGTGTGGCTCCTGTCTCCCACACCAAACTGGCTCCAGAACCAGGACCTGGGGCTGGAAAGCTCAGGAATTTTAGGTGGAAGAGGAATTGGATGGCACAGAGTGTTGGCGCATCTCTGTAGTTCTGATTCTTAGGAAAAAAGCAAACCCCCACTGAGCTGCATTTTCAGCAGGCCTTGCCCACCCAGAAATCAAAACAAACGACAAAAAAATCCCATTTTTAATTTGCATTTAATAATACAATATTTTTTCACTTGAAAGACGATTTATTTATTCAAAAAAGAAAAAAAACCAACACAGCAGCATTTGCTGCCTAAAGAGCTTACACCTCATGAAATTTTGAATATTTTCAATATTGGAACAGAGAATAATTATGAAAAATAAAATCCCGTGAAGAAAAAACGCATAATGCTGCAGAGAATTTGACTCAGAATCAATGATTTAGGCTCAGTTTTGTATCTAGCCTGGTTTCTTTCTGGAATCCACATGTTCCTTGGAATATTTGCTTTGTGGGCTGAAGGGTTGGATTTATTCCCTGGTTATATTGTTTGGGATTTAAACATTTAAAAATCAGGGCATTATTTTGGTACCTTTTAATTCTAAAGATGATTCTAAAGGTGCTGAGGGGAAAAACATCCCAATTTATCTGAGCATCCCAGTTCATCTGAAAATCCCAAATCATCTGAACATTTGAATTTATCTGAATATCCCGAATGATCTGGACATCCCCCAGGGAATGATGGCATCAATTAACTCAGAATTAACGGGTGAATTTTGCACTTCCCAAGGTTGTGAGAGCAACAAGGTCAAACAAACAAGATCAAACAAACCCAGTCCTTTTTTATTCTCTTCTCTGCTCTCACACCTTGTTTGAACAACAACAACAAAAAAGATTAAACAACTCAGAAGGTTTTTAAGGGATCTGGAGTGGTTCCAAATGTTTTGATTTCAGCTCCCTGTGTGGCCAGGGCCCGGGTTTAGTTCCTGCCCCGGGGGCTCATCCCAGCCCTGCCATGGCAGGGACCCCTCCCGCTGTCCCAGGGGATCCAACCTGGCCTTGTCCTGCCATGGGATACACTTAGGAAAAGCCCAGCTGCTTTTGAAGTGCCTCTGGTATTTGAAGTTACTCCCTGAATCCACTCAAACATCTGATTGTTCTCTTAAAAGCATAGAAGTAATTGTCTATGTCATGTTCCTTCTTCGTGGTGTTTATTCACTGTGCAAATCTAGGAATTACTGATCATTTCACTGGGAAGAACCCTTGGATCTGATAAAGCCACACCTTGGAGGGCTTCATCCACCTCACTGCACATTTGCAACAAGTGCTGGAGCCAGCACTTCCCTTCCAGACTATCCAGGCTTGATAAAAGCCTGGTGCTTAATTTTACACAAGTTCTGCATTAATTTCCTACAGGGAGAATTTGGAGTTTCATCCTTCCCAAACTCATCTGTAGCTCGGAAGAACATGGTGTTTCAGATGAATGTTTTAAGTGACAAAGAGCCCGGTGCTGGGAAGGGATGAGAAGAGCAGCTCTTCCAGCCAAGCACACCAGGCTGGAAAAGCTCCCCAGAAGTTTTCCCTGTAGGATTTCTGCCCTCACCTGCTCCTGACCCCGCACACAAATATCCACAGAGCCCTCCATTTGATATTTGATGCTTTTTTTAGCTTCAAAATTCCAGCTGCAGTGATGTAGCCCTTGGCAAAACCACAATTTGAAGGAGATCCCTTATAAGCATCTCAGAGATTGAAGGGGTGCAGAGGGAAGCAAAACCAAGTGCATTTTAAATTTGCCTCTGGAAATGGAAGGGGATTGAGGTTTCACAAGGAGCTGAGTTCTGGAATTCACTAACAGGGCTATCCAGAGGGAAAATGCCCAGGGGGATTGCTGGCCTGGTTGCATTTATAGGACAGGAGGCAGTGGAGCAAATACTTGCATTTAGCCAATATATTTCTAAACAAAATACAGGAATATATATATATTATACACATGAAATTATATCTAGATCCCGTAGATATGAAATTATATCTATTACAGCATGTATCCTGCACATTACATGACATATTCTATGTTTAATGTGCAAAAGGCAGGGGCGGGATGACTGTGGGAGCTGTTTAAAGTCCAGGTTATGGAGAAACCTTTCCTTCCTGTGGAGAAATGGAAGCTGTTAAGCTGGAAATTCCCCGAGGACAGCTTCCCTGGCATTCCACAGGTGTCTGGGGAGCTGAGGGTGACAAGGACTCAAACCCCAGGGGACTTTGTGCACTGTGGTGTGGCACAGGGACAGCCTGAGCTCCCAGGAATTGTTGCTGACTCCTCAGAGGCACCCAAAGAAGCTGAGGAGATAATTCCCTGTGAATGATCAGGGAATGGGATTGCAGGAATCTTTTTTTTGCTTCTTCAAAACCCTTCATCAAAGAGGATTTTTTCTTTTCCCTCGTTAAGTTATTTAAATAAATTACCTGGAGCTTTTTAGGCAGGGCCTGAAGTTGTGTCTGGCTTCAGACAGAGGCAGTGCCTGGGGGGAAATAATCTGATTATTGGGGTTAATTCTTTCCACTCCATTGCCCCAGTTTGTTCCCAGTTCTACCAGTGCTGGAGCCGTTTGTCCCTTCAAGGAGGGCTGGGAATGATCTCTTTTCACCCCCCTGGAACACAGGCACAGCAGGAGGAGGAATGTCTTTGGGTAAATCCAGCTGTAGCTTCCCAAAAAAACCACCAGGGACTTGTTCTGTGTGACTGGAGCTCAGGCATGGATTTGGAATGAGGGAATTTGCTCGTTTCCAGTCCAGCACACAAAGCCAGTGCTAGTCAGCAATAAATTAAATATGAGGCTTTGCTGTACCTTCGTCTGTCACCGAGGCTCAGCTCCCGCTCCTGGCCTGTGGAATATTTAACAAATTCCGTATGGTAATTGTGTTCAATCATTTATACAACAACACAGAGGGGGTACAAAGTCCAGACAGTTCCAGAAAGGCTTTGCATGCTCTGATTTGCTTTAAAAATGAGAATGTGTCAGGTCTTACACGAATTGAACGTCAGCTCCCAGGCTGACAGGAAATTCGGGATGCTCTGGATTAAGGACTACACCCTGCTCATCAAGGAGGGCAGGAAGAGCATCCCAGAGAACTCAAATTTCACTCCAAAGCCTAAAGAAGAAGGGAGCCTTTCGAGGAGCTGACACGAAGCATTTTAAAACAAAAGCTTTTCTGCAGGTTTTTTCAGCTTCAGTAACATCAAGTCATTCTTTGGAACTCATGGCTCCGAGATGGCTTCGAGATCCAGAGCAAAAGGAAAGGGTTTCCAGAGGACAGGTGTGTGGTTAGTGAGGATAATCGGGGTTGTTACTCAAAGAGACCTGGATTTTTGGTGGGGATGCAAAACCAAAAGTTCAAGGACATAAACTGAGTGACCAAGGCTGAAGTCTGGGAGGTCAGGAAGTCTCACAAAAGAATAATAACCAGTAAATTTTAACCCAAACCCGTTTCTAACCCACTTCAGGTGTGTTTTGTCCCTTCCCTGCACCCCTTTCACCTTCCCTGTTGAACATGGAGATGAAATGGGCTGACACAAAGTGTTTTAAATCAACACTGCACTGAACAACGGAGCTCAAAGGGAATTATCTGAGGGTTAATGAAGTTTAACCACTTCTGGTGCCAAATTACTCACTTGGATCAGGCTCACCTGTCAGGTTTGGCATAGCCAGGACCTACAAAAATATTAACAATGATCACTCCCATCCATCACTGCCTCTTTTGAAATGTCTTAGCACCACTTTGGTACCTTTAACCCAAGGATTTGAAAATACTGATACTAAAAGTAAATGGCTACTACAAAAGAATTCAATAAGTGACCGAGGACAGACTGGGGGAGCTCCCAAACCTTTGTGTCCCAAAATGGAGCTTTTTTCATTCCCTTTGATTCTCAGCTTGCCTTGTAGTCCCTGCCCTTGTGCAGCCTCCCAGGGCAGAGTTTCTCTGGGAATGTCTGGAGAATCTCTGATCCCAGACCCTGAAGTCACAATCCAAGAGCTCAAAGTCAGTCTTCTCCTGGAGTTTTTGGGCAAGAGTTCACTCCAGGGAATGTCAGGCAGTTTATGTCACACTAAATGTCACTGCCAGAAGAGGAACCCACACATCCCCTGGAAATACAGACTTTTATTAATCAATCACTCAGCTGGGGATGAAAAGCCTGGAGTTCCTCCTGATGGGTGTGCTTGGAGTTCTTCAAAATGTGCAGCTGGGATGCAGGGAATGGAGTGGTCCAGAATGGAACCACAGAATTCCAGAGTGGTTTGGGTTGGAGGGACCTGAAATCCCATCCAGTCCCACCTCTCCCTGCCATGGGCAGGGACATCTCCCACTGGGGAACCTCCCAGTGCACCCAGACTCCAGGGGTGTGGATTTTATTCACAAAATAAATGTTTGCAGGGCTCTGAGTCAGGACTCCTTGGCAGATATGGGATAATACAACAATAATTTGTACTCATCGTGGCACTGGCAACAGAAATAAAATAAGACACCTGGACAAAGGCAAGTTTTGAGCCCCAGAGACATAACAGGTTTTGGGCTCTCAGAAATAACATCCCAACACGCTCAGAGGACAAGCACTGAACTGCTCACTTATTATAGAGCATTAGTCACTCCAGCACACCTCCAACCTTGCTTTTTGTTCTTTTCATTTCTTCTGCACAGGCTTATTTTTAGAGGGCTGCGCTCGAATTCATGGCAGCAACGCAGCCTAAAATACCAGCCTTTAAATTAATTCTATTTCCCCCCAGCCCCCCTTTCCCAGCAAAACACCTAAAATTGCACTGCCTGGTGGGTCCCAGGCTCCCTCTGCTCTTCAGGGAGGGAAAATCTCTGCAGTCCATGTGCAGGCTTGGCCCAGCCAATCCCTTCTGATGGTGCTGGAGAATCTCTGTGGCTCTCATCTCTACTGAGCTCCCAGGTTTGGGAATAATTCCTCTGGATGAACGGCTGGGAACGTGAGGAGGATCTGAAGGTGGTCCTGGACAGAGCCAGGGGCAGCAGGATTTGGGGTGTGGAACAGCACCCAGAGTCACTAAAGGGATTATTTGGTGCCCACCCCCTGCATATCACTGAAACCCCTGCAGTCTCTGTTTGGATGCAATAACAGGTTAAAGCCAGTTTCTTGCTCACTTTTAGACATTGCCCAAGGCAGTTATGGCCTGATCCAAAGAAATTCTTTGTTCCTCTCCCCTGTTCTATGCAGGATTATTTATCCTGGATCACATCCCACCATTCCAGATCACTTTTTCCCCTATCAGGTCCTGTACCTGCCACTCTCCATCATTCCTTGTCTCAGCTCTAATGACTGATGATTTAATATCAATTAATCATTGATGATTTAATATCTTGCTTGGCTAACTGACATTATCCTGGGGTTCCATCCTTCACCCCTGATTGATTTGATTGACCCTGAGGAGCAATTAAGGCAGGGGACAGTGCCAAGGCAGGGGACAGTGGCAAGGCAGGGGACAGGAAGAGGAGCTGCACTGAAAGGTTTGCTGGGTACCCAGAGCCCTGTAGGAGTGCTGGGATGAGATCCCTGGGGCATTCCAAGCTCTGATCCCGTGGACAGATGTGATCAGGCCCTCAGGCCAGGAAGAAGTCACCTCCTGATGCTCATTTCCAGAAGGAGCCAGCACCTGCAGCTGCCCAGGAGCCACCTTTGAAAGCCAGCACCTCCTGCAGCTGGCCCATGTCCCTTTGGTTTGGTGTCCAGGTGACAATCCTGGTGAACTCACCCTGCCATTCCCTGCTCCCTGTCTCAGGTTCCATCCCCTCGATTAAATCCAGCACTGATGGCTTTCTGTGAACGCACTCTCAAGGAATTCATCCCTCAAAAAAAAAACCAAAACCTTAAAAAAATCACCAGATTTAATTCCTTCCCTTTCCCAGCCTGGTTCACTGCTCAGACCAAGGGACCAAGGCAGAATTCCCCACTTTAACTTTTCCGTTTGTGGAGCTAAGAGTGGATCCAACACAAATTATATTAGCTCTATGTCTGATACATCTCCAGTGAATTCTCTTTGTATCAGGATGTTTTTAGGTTTTCCTACAGAATAACCCTGGTATTATGTGGCGTCACTGTATGAGTTTACTTGAAAGAAGTTGATTTATATCCTTTATTTATCAATTTATCCTCCCTTTCCAGCTCCATCATCATTTACCCAGGTACTGAGAGTGCAATCCAACAGCTGTGAGCACAGGAGATGCTCTTGAATTCCTTCCTGAGGTGTCTGGCTGCTCTGGGCTGGGTCTGGGCGTGGGAGGCTGTGCCAGACTCCGGGCCCCTGTGCAATAATTAAGCAGGTCACTGTCAGAGAAGGCAAAGACAATTTGAAAAGTTTTTTTGGGTGCTGAAGTGAAGGAAGTGGAAGCAGCGATCCCTGCTCCTCTCTGGCACAACCCAGGCAGGATCCAGGCAGCTCCAGCCCACCCCTGAGTGCCAGAATCCCCCTGGAATTTGGGGCTTTGGGGCTGCTCGGGCACAGCGGTGACCCGAGCCGGCAGGGGAGGGAGGTTCCTGCACATCTCACCCCCTCCCTCTCCCAGCCCAGCTCCCAGGGGCTCCTGGCTCTCCACTGTCAGCTGTGAGAGTGCTGGGAATCAGGGCTGGGATCAGGGCTGGGTGCAGCCAGCGCAGAGCTCCGAGTGCCATCCCTCCCCTCGTGATGAATGGATGATGGAATTCAGGGATCTGGGGTGTCTGACCTCACATAGGTGATCGTATTCCCTCAGAAATCCTTCTGAAGTGCGGTTAATGATGATGATTTTGGCCATGGAGTGCTGTGACAGTGACAGTGATGGGCCGTGCTTGTGCCTGGGAGCAGAATTCCCACCGCTCTCCTCAGGGCAGGCACAGACAGGCAGCTGAACTTCAGCTGGAGACGTTCCATCACCCCAGGGCTCAGCTGGCGGCGGGAGCAGCTGCTGGGATGTGCCAGGGACTGGAATGGGACAGCTCCAAGGACACGGCGGGACGGGATCATGGTACAGAGGGAAAAGAGCCCCCAATTAAAGAGGATTATCCAATTAAAGCCTGGGATGTGAAACCCTGCTCATGCTCCCCAGGAATATCATTGTCATTGGGCTCTAGCATGTGTTCCTTTTTTTATTTTTTTCATTTTTTCCCCTTGCTTTTTTTCCCCTCTCCCAAAGCTTGCTGCCTGGTAACCGCAGTATTTTTGGGACTGATTCTTTTGCTAATTGCTCACCAGAAATAGCACCTAAGTTTGGCAGAGCTTTCAGGAGAAGAATGAAGGCTTTTCGGGGTGGGGGAGAAAACTCAGAAATGCATAAAACTTGCACAAAAACCCGGTTTATTCGTCTTGCTGAAAATACCCTGCTCAGACAGGGAATGTGCAGGGTGAACGTGATGCTGAGGAGTGGGAAAGGGCCCAGAAAAGCCGGGATGCTTTAAGGAGGTTAAAATTCCAGCAGTGTTCTTAAAAAGGAATTGGAGCCGGAGCCAGAGGCTCTTCAGGAGCTCTGGTGGATGTGTCTCGCCTGGGAAGCTCCCGGGGATGTTTGTGCTCCTGCTGTGAACACCAGGCTGGGATGTTGGGGGATAGAGAGAGAAAGGAGGGAGGAAAAAAAGGGATGGGAGGTCTGGAATCTCTCCCCTGTTCAAAAAGTGCTGTGCAGGCATGAGCGGCCTGAGCAGAGCCTGGCCTGGGCAGCCACAACGGGGGACTCAGGAGAAGGGAAAAGTGGGATTCCTGTGCTTCCTGGACCTGCTGCAGGAACTGGGGATGTTCCTCACTTCCACATCCCGGCTGACAGCCTGTCCTGGATTGGGAGGAGAAACTGGGAGCTGCAGAGCTCCTGTAAGGGAAGGGTCCCTGTTTATGGAATGAATTCCTCCCTGGGAGGGTGGGGAGGGGCTGGGCTGGAATTCCCAGAGCAGCTGTGGCTGCCTCTGCATCTCTGGCAGTGTCCAAGGCCAGGCTGGGATAATCTGGGATAGCTGGAGGTGTCTCTGCCCATGGCAGGGGTGGAACTGGAGGGGCTTTAAGGTCTCTCCCAGCCCAAACCATTCCAGGATCCTATAATTCTATAACTTACTAACCTGCACCTGTTTCTTTCTGGGTTTGTGTGAAAAACAAAAAAGCCATCATTATTCAGGGAAGCAAATTCCAGAGGTTTTCCTGGTGCTGTGTAGCAGCTTTTCCTGCTTTTCCTCACTGACTCCTGCAGTTAAATGGGCAGCATCATTAAAATGTTGATGCCTCCACCCCTTCCTGATGGCCACGAGTCCTTCCAGGCCATGGGAAGTGAAGGCAGTGCTGGAACCCCGGGAATGCTGGGGGTGGGCGCAGCAGCACCTCTTGTTGGGAACCTCCTGGAAATAGATGGGATTGAAGCTCCAGGCTTTTGTGTGAGCCCATCACTCAGCAGGGGATGCTGTAATTATTTTGTACTGGAGGCTGATATAAAATATCGCCATGTTTTATTTTTTCTGACTCACATTTTTTTTTATGGCAACTGAAGGAAAAAGAAAGCAGATAATGCCCAGAGAGGGGAAGCTGGAAATGAACCAGCTCAAAGCTAGAGCATCTGAAAATGAACATTTAAGGAAGAAAAGGAATAACTGGAGTCCTTTTTGTGTCATATTGTGCTTGAGAACAAATCAAAAGACCACAGAACTTCTCCAAGGGTCCCCTAATTAACGAGGCATCAAGTGGCACAATTCAGTCCTGAAGCCTTTTCTCATGTTAATTTTTTCCCCCTTAAAGTACTTTTTTTCATCTCTGGATGGTTTTTTCCAAGGAAGCTGGGATTATCCTGAGTGCCTCTTAGCGTGGCACGTTCCTGCTGGCAGCTCTTTGGATGGTGCTAATCCACTGCTGCTGCATCATTTCAGGCTGCTTTGAGGGTTAAATTTCTTCATTCATCTGCTTTTGTTGTTATTTGTTGGACAATTAAAGCCTCCAGAGAACAAGAACTTTGGAATAATATCCTGGAAACAACCGGAGAGTCCTTGTTCTGGAGGATCTGGAATTGCAGCCAGTCAGGAAAATCAAACTGTGAGAACAGTTTTGAGAATGAGAACGACTATGAGAATTTTTCTTAAATTTCAGATTTATCCTTTTCCCCCACTCTGCATTGGCATTCCTAATCCTCAAAGGAAAACGAAAAAAAAAAAAAATAAATGAAGGACAAAACCCCCACAATTTCTGGAGGTGCAGGGACTGCTTGGACACCTGAGTGCTCCGTGGTGTTGCCAATGCCAAAATACTCTGGGCATAGGGAATGTCTGGAAGTCCTGGAGTGTCCCAGAGCCTCATCCAGAGCTCCCGGAGGTCGGAGCAGGGTTTGGGATGGTTTCTGCTCACACCAGAGCAGGATGAGCTGAGCTCTGGCTCCCCGGGAGCCCTGGCTGTGCCAAGAGCTGCCCAGAGTGGATTTGGTTACAATTCCCGAGGTTCCAGCACGCCGGGAATTTCAGGGTAAAGGCTGCGTGTCCTGCTCAGCTGCTGCTGAGCGCTGTGCAGGAGGGCTGCCGTTGTTTACGGTCAATTTGTCCCTTTTAATGAGCTCTTAATGAGTGTTTGGGAGAAGGGTTCGTCGGGCATTTCCCGTTCCTGCACAGCTCGGGAGCGGCTGGAGGGGCACAGAAGCTCCTGGGACTCTTCCAGGACATCTTGGGGTCCTCCCTGGCACGGGATTGGGAGGGAAAATGGGAATTAATTGCACATTGCTGGGAGTGTTTATGCCCAGGGAATCGGTGCAGGCAGGGACTCTGAGGGGCAGCGCCTCCCACCCAGAGGACACAGAGGATCCTCCTGGGCTGCACTCCGGGGCAGAATGATGAATTTTGGCGTATTTACCCCAATCTCTGACTTCAAAGTGTGAAAAATCCCTTGGAAGGAGCTGTGTAGGCTTTAAACTGGCTTTAATCCAGATTTTTATGGAGGACAAGAGCAGGGAATTGCAGGTGGCAGATTTGGGGAGCAAAGCAGCAACCTGAGCATCCCCCCAGGATCCCTGTGCTTCCGTGGGTTGTGGTTGTGCTGGGAGCAGCACAGACCGTGTGGATTCAGTTACCATGGAAATGGAGCCTACATCAGGAGGGTGCACTGGAGACAGAGAACGTGGAAGAACTGGGATGTTATGGTGGAAAACACTGGGTCTTTACAGCGGCTCCAGGAGGATTTGGAGAAGCACCAGTGTATTTTCCTTTATTATTAGTATTATTGTTATTGTTATTATTATTCTGGTGGCACTCAAAGGAGGCACCAAACCATGAGCCCACGGTGGTAGAAGCTGTAGAAACAGAAATCAAAGAGGTGCCCCTGACCCAAAAATCCCCAAAATTGACATGTTTGTATCTCCCTGCATAAATACAGAGAGGTTCCCTGGACTGTGTTGTTCTCTTTTTCTTGGAATTGACCAGAAAATAGGGTTGGTTGTAACCTCACCATCCCAGCACTTCCACAGGTCCTGAGTGCCTTAAAAACAAACATTCCTTGGGAATTTCGCCCTCTTTGCCAAATAATTTCCCACAAGAGCAGCCCCTGTCCCTGAGGTGGCTCATGCAGAGCCCCGATGGCTTTTGCAGGGGGTTTGCAAAGCACTCCCAAATCCCGGTAATTATCCCCATCATCCCTCTCCTCTGTGTCGGGTCACCGAGGGAAAGCTGAAATTTTCTCTGCAGTGCTGTCAAGTGTTGGAATCTTTGGGGCATTCCCGGCCATCTGGGCTGCTGTGAATCTCCCAGCAGCACAATCCTCCATCAGGAAATTCTGATTATTGCTCAGCCCTCCCTGAGGAGACACCGGGAACAGCTCCGAGCAGGTACAACCCCCGGGGAGGTTAAGGCAGGATCCTTGGGGAGGCAGAACAAAGCCACTTCCACCAGCGATAATTTAGTCTCCCTTGATTGCTGATTGATTGCATGGGCACCCTAAAAACGCGGCCCCTTCTCAGCCCCTCCCAGCCCTCGCTTCAATTTGCACTCTCCCAAATTTCAAACACGTTCTCAAGGTGACTCCATGGAATTTTTTTCCCTTTCCCTCTTCACACATGAGAAGCAGAGGAGTGATGGGAGGCCTGAAATGCAGCAAGTGCTAAACAGATTGGGATTTCTTTTTTGAAGCCATAATAGGGAAATGTTATTAGTGGGAAAATGAAATGCTTGGCGTTGGCACTTTCTGGCAGCGCAGAGAAGCTTTGGGGGGGAGATTCTTTGCAAGGTATTAATGTCACCTAATCAGCTTCTGCAAGGAGACAGGGATGGTGTAAATCCTCCCAGGACCTTCCAGCTGGGGAGCTCAAAGTGCTTTTCACACAGAAAAGTTTCGGGAACTCTTTTGAAAAGCAAAGATTTCTTAGGGGAATCCTGAGGTTTTAGGGAGTGGCTGAGAGAAGTTGTTCCTCTTCAAGGCAGGATTTAGGGTCATGTTGAATTTTGGGGCTGTGCTGAGGTCCTGAGTGAGCCCAGTGGGGTTTTGGGTGATGAATCTGTGTGAGGTGTGGTGGGATTTTCAGGGAAATGAATCCCCTTCCCCATCCCCTTCCCCATTCCCTTCCCCATCCCCTTCCCCTTCCCCTTCCTCTCCTTCTCTGCCATCCCTGATCCAGATGTGCTGAGTTCAGTTCCTTCCCAGAATCCTTTTGCTGATGCCATCAGGCTGATAAACCCAAGCTGTGGTTTCCATTGAATAAATCCAATTTCAGACAAAGCCCTGGCCTGGAAGCTTGGATCACTTCAGTGTTTTCTCCTGTCCAGCATTTCCAGCAGTGACCAGTGCTCTGCTTTGCTTTGATTTTATGATTTTTAGACTTAAAATGTTGATTCCTGACATTTCCCTGCCTGTCCTTCACCTTCTCCCTGAGGAAATCCCCCAGCCCACACTCTGGGGGAAGGACTTTGAAGATTATGCAGATTCTCCTCTCTTTGTTTCTTAATTCCATTTAATATTTTCTCCAGCCTAAATCCAACAAATCCAGGTATTTTCTGGCTTCTGGGCAGTGGTGAGATCCTGCAGAGTTTCTGTTTAAAACCAAACCAAAGCAGCTCCAAGCTCCAGGACCTCGAAACTCTTCCCTCCTTTTCCTGTGGTTTGATCCTTTCCCCATCTTCTGAGAGCCACCAAGGTGCTCCCCAGTTCTCTCCTGATTTAATCACTTTTTGCTTGAGTGGCCATTTGAATTCTGCTGGGTTTAATGCTTTGCAGGGAGGAATGGTGTAATCCAAAGTAATTTTCTGGATTAAATTCCCTCGGTGAGTGTTTTGGGGTGGGATTTGTCCCCTGTGAAGACCCCACCCCTTTCCTGGGTGCCCCTTCCAAGGGGGCTCCTTTATTTCTTTATTCATTCATTACAAGTGGACCTTATTGAGGTTCCTCTGAATTTTACACCATTTCCAGGCTGTAATCCAAAATTTTCAGGTCAAGCCATGGCAGAAATTCCCGGTGGGAATTTGTCTTGTTTCTGTTTCTTTTGGCCCTGGTTCAGAGGTTCATGCTTAGCTCCCGTGGTTGGATCTGGGCTGTGGAGATTCATCCAAGGGATGAAGGAATGAGTTGTTCCTTTCAGGAATAATGAGAAAATCTGGGAAATACCAGCTCCTTTTTGTGGGTACAAAATTCCATCTATGTTCTGGTGTAGGAGCTGAAAGATTCAGGGGAGAATAATCCAAAATAGATGGAATTTTTCAGGGAGCAGGCAGAGGGATTGAAAGAGCTGAGCATTAAAGAGCCAAACAGCAGCAAGGGAAGATAATTTTGAGTCATTATGCACCGGATTTTCTAAAGAGTAAAAGTATCTGCTGGATAACAACCACTGAAAGCAAAGGGGGCTTGCGTGTTTTAAATCTCATAATTCCACCCTGGATTTCCAAATAAATTTAGCATGTGGAATGCTGATGAGAGCCTAGCAGAAAGTGAAATGAGGTGGGGGAAAAAGGAAATAAATTTTCCTCTGCAGAAAGTTTTGGTGAGAATGAAAAGCATTTTGCCTTCAGATTTTGATTTCCTTGAATTTAGGCAAACAGGGCAAGCAGCAGGGTTTCTAGGAAGAGGAAAAATTCTGTATAAAAAGGTTTGGAAGAGCAAAGTCGATCAGATCCAGGAGCCAACTCTTCCCCCTGAGTTCAGGTACCTCCAGGATGTGTTTATTTGGTCCTGGAGCACAAGCACATTTCCAACCAGGGCTCTGCAGTGAGAAAATCCCTGGAACAGGTCACACCTGGAATTTCCAGGTCTGGATCAAGTTTCATATATCATGTGGTATCTGTAGTTTGTTTTTTCTTCAGGAATCAGGATTAATAAAATGAGACCCAGGCTTTAAAGCTTGGATTATGTCAAATTTTAACACTTTGAGTTTCTGAGGCATCTCCCAGCCTGTGGCCAATGGCAGGGAATAGGCAGCTCAGGGCTGTGGGACAGAACTTCCATGGGCTGCACAAATCCCAGATCCAGGGAGAGGGACAGGGAGAGGGATGGAGGGCCAGGACACAGGGAATGGCTTCCCACTGCCAGAGGGCAGGGATAGGTGGGATATTGGGAAGGAATTCCTGGCTGGGAGGGTGAGGAGGGGCTGGGCTGGAATTCCCATCCCGGCTGTGGCTGCCCCTGGATCCCTGGCAGTGCCCAAGGCCGGGCTGGAACAGCCTGGGACAGTGGGAGGTGTCCCTGCCACCCTGGAGGTGTCCCTGCCATGGCAGGGGTGGCATTGACTGATTTTTACTGTCCTTTCCAACCCAACCCATTCTGTGATCCCAAGAATTCCCTGGACTGGGGAAGCTCTGTGATTCCAGATGTCCCTGAGCCCTCTGGTCCCCCGGCTGTGGTGGGTGGCCCTTTGCCCCCAGCCCCCAGAGCAAATCCAGTTTGTCCTCTTTGCCCTCTGCTCAGCGCCGTGCCCGGGTCCCGAGGCACCGAGCAGAACGTTCAGAAAATACCAGGGAAAGAAAAGGATCCTTTTCATTTGCAGTTCTATTAGTGGAAGGCACGGTTAACAATTCCAATCCAGGGAGAAGGATAATTGCAGGAGCTGATTGCCAGCCATCCTCCGATGTTGACTCACAGGGCAAAACGAGGGAGAGTGAGAAAGAGAAGCTAAAATTATAGCCCTAGCCTCTGAGGAATATTAATGTAATAGTTTTAACATGATCCTGCTCACATTTTAGCAAGGAATGTTAATAACAAGGAGGGCAAAGCTCTGATCATTTTTGCAGTATTCCTCCCTCCTTGGAATAATTGGGACACAATGCTCGCATTGCAAACTTGTACATGTGGGAAATGTTTTTATAATTCTTTTGTTATTCAGGTGCAGATTGTACTCCTGGGCTGGGGACGTGCATTGTGGAATGTTAATCCTGTTTGCTGAAATATTGACGTGCTGAGCCTTGCACAGTGAGGGATCCTTCCCTGTGGGAACACACTGCTATGAAATCCCTGGGATCGCTTGGAGCAGCTCCTTAGCCGTGCACAGAGGGGTCATTTGAGAGATAAAAAGATAAAATTCTCATGGTGGCCCCAGTCATGGGCTCCCCATGCCTGGCCCTGCCCTGGCACCAAGCACAAACCCCAGCACAGAGGCCAGACAGAATCAAGGGAATAAAAAGCAGTTTATTTCTGTTTATTGAAGGGCCCTGAGGTCCATTTAGGGCAGACAAAGCCCCCCAGGGGCTGCACCCCAAAATGGACCGTGGCTCACGGGATTTCACACTTGGATCAGTTTGGGCCATTTGCAGATTGGGAGTTCATCTTCCAATTCCAGCTCCAGGTGCTGAAGTCATTGAGCCCAAGTTTGCTGCCCGGTGAGAACTACAACCATCACATCTTTGGGAAGGAATGCAACTGATGAAAACTGAGGCAAGATTAACTAGGAGAACTGAAAGCAAAGCAAGCATTGGGCAATAAGTTAAGCAGAACCGGGGTGAAAAATCCAGGGGTGGATGGCTGAAGTAGTGACTTGTTTTGAGTAGATAAGAGTTGTATGTTGAACGTAATTTTAATATTGATTTGGTGTTGAGATGTGTGTTCACTTTAAACCGTGGACAGTGTGGACTGGGGAGATGGATTGGAGCAAAGGTATTTGTGATGGACTAAGTGAATATTGATCTTATGGGAATCTTGAACATTCCAGTGCACTCCTGGGCATTCCTGCAAGCGAGCTGTGAAGCAGGTTCCCATTTCCCGGGGGGATTGTGATGTTCACTCCACCGGGCTGCACTGGACAGAGGCCCAGTCAGTTTTAAAACACGTGCTGGGTTAGAACAACCTGCTTGAATGGGGGGTGTTAGCTTTCCCTCACTTGTGTCCCATTAATTAATTAATAATTCAGCCATTTGGGCCCGATAGGGGCACCCAGAAAACAAAGGTGCCTCCCCTTCCCTGAGCACAGAAAACTTCTCTGTATAAATAACTGAATCAACTCTCACTCCTCCTTTTTTGCCACTCCAGGATTTTGTGCCTGGCTTCTGCTCCTTGAGATGTCTTAAACTTTTTTTAAATTTGGACTTTAAAACTCTTTTTGGTACTATTTGCTTCCTCAGGAGTTGTGTACACAGGATAAGCTGCTCACTCTTTTGCAATGGCATAAATAGTCTGAGGATTTAAAATCTCCTGCTGAAGGAGGTGTTTTTTCAAGCCTGCCCCTCATTTTTGACCACCTTGCTGTATTCATCCCAATTTTCCAAACCCCTCTGTAGATTGCAGCACAAAGCTGGACACCTCAGCCGTGTAATTCTGGGTCTCCAAACAGGTGTAAGGGTTGAGGAGGAACCCAGGATTTATATTTCACTTCCCCTTTCTCCTCAGATAAACCCATTCCCTGCTTCTGCCTGTGCACTTCAATTTCTCCCTGCTTTTTCAGGGAGCTACTATGTGAAATCCTGACAAAATAACCCAATATTGGCTTTTCTTGTCCAGTGCTTTGACCATTCCAAAGGAAAATCCCTCTGCAGGACCTTGCAGGGTCTCAGGGATTTGTTTTATTTATGGGAGCAATTTGTCTCTAACGAGAGTTCTGCCTTCCAGTTCAGGAAGGAGCCAAATGAGCCCAAGGACCTGGATATCTGCAGTGAGTCAAGAATTGATTTCAAATATTCTTTCAACATCCAAGAATGTTTATTTTTGCAGGAGGATGAGTCAATACCATCAGCTGATGTGCAGGGAAGGGGAAAAGAAAGGAAAAAAAAACCCAGTAGGCCCAAATGGCTGAATGGATAATGGACTTTCTTCCTGAGTGATAATGACTTTAAACCTGCCCTGATCCCAGAGGCCAGAATTTATTCTCAGCACCAGGACTGGCTTTTAGGGAAGTTCAGCAATATTCATCCCCAACTCCAGCTCTGTCAGCACCACACAAGCCCAGCTTTGGGCTCTAGCCTCACCTTTTCCACACCTGCAGACCAGACAAACCCTCCAAACCTGCCCTTCCCTCCTCTCTTCTGTTCCTTGGTGAAATCCAGCCTCCCTGCTGAAGTCTGATAGATTTCCTTGGTTTGGAATGCAGAGTTCTGGTGTGGGCAGTGATGGTCACTGAGCCAGTTCCTCACCATGCACAAACATCCCCCAGGGCTTACTTGGAAGTTTATGCTTAAATACCTGGCAGAGGGAGGCAGCCAGGTCAAGCAGATGCTGGAATCAGGCTCCTTTTGGGACTCCTGGTGCTCATCCAGGCGAAAGGAAACGTTTTGCAGGGCAAGTGCTGAAACCCCCAGGGTCCTGTCAGGGTTCAGGAGGTTCATCTGGGTTGTTTTCTCTGTTAGAAAAGGGCATTGCTTTCACTGTTCATGGCTCTAATCCACAGTTTTCCAGCCAGAGGTATGGAAATGGGGGTTGGATGGAGCTGGGGAGATGGGCAGGGGAGATGGGCTGTCCTTAGAGCTGGGGATTCAAGGGAAAAGTCAGCAAAGGTCTTGCCTGGTGTTGTCAGAATTCAGTATTTACCAATGCTCTCCATCAGCTGTTAACAGTCAAACACAGGGCCTGCTCCTGCCTGATCCCTGGTGGATTCTCCTCCCTCCATCTTGCCATGGAAACAGTGAAATTGGGGGCATTCAGTCCCATTTTGGAGTCTTACAGCACCTCTGCCTTTGTAAGCTGGGATGCTTTTGAAACACGCCCTCACTATGGCATAAAAATGTCATTTTTGTCCAGCCCTGGGCAGAAACCGAGAGAGACAAAAACCTTCCCAGGTGATCCCAGAGTTTTGGAGCCTGGTTTTCAGCTCAGCCTCCTTTTGTGCTGCCATCCAGGTGGAATGAGGGCGTGGAGTTGACACTTGGGGTGCTTTGCATTCAAGACACTGAATTAATTTCAGACACCTCCTAATTTCAAAGAAGTGATCATTTTGCAGAGAATTTCAATTATTGTGACAATATGGTGAAAGGAATGAGGAATCCTGCCCAAAATTCAACAAGCTGGTGCCCAGCAGATGAGCACCTCCTTGTTTGGTTATGCTTCCAACAGGAAAAGAAACCTAAGGAAGAACAGTCCCTAAATCTGAGAATAAAAGGGGAAAAGGGGTTTATGGGAGGGAAATTACAGAAGACACTTTGGAAATAACCTACTCACCTGCAATAAAAGATAAAAGTGAGGGGAAGGGGTGGAATCCCCTGCAAGGAGAAGCAGAAGCAAGACAGAGCCTTCGTGCTCAAGAGCTCCATCAAAGTCAATGGCAAATTACAACGTTGGAACAAATTAGGATAAAATAGTGCATCTTGGAATTGCTCCAAAGGCAGGCAGAGGAGCCTGATGTTTTCCATAATTGATTTCAAGGCTCGGATGGGAAATTCTGTGAATTAGAGAAACATCAATTGTGCCGTTTTCTTAATAATTTAGACGAGCTGCTCCTTTGATAATGACGTTCCCAGCAGCTGCAGGAACAACTGAGGGAAAACCCAGGCTGAGGGAGAGGCAAGGGCTTGGACCAGGAGGGAAAGGTTGCACTTTTGCAGGAGCGTTGGGATTAAATCAAAGGAAAATCAAGGATTTGGAGTCCATTATTTGGTTGTTTGTATGCAGATGGTTCCTCAATTATTTTATGGCTTCCTGGGCCTGCAGGAGGCACACGCAGGGATTCAGGATCCAGCTGGATATTGCCAAGGATATCCACCTTTTCCTGATGGTTCTCAACGTGTTTCACAACAAAAGCAGTGCTGTTTTCCTTGCTTCAAAAATAAACCAAACCAGACATTGAGGCATGGATTGATTTGATTTTAGCCAGGAACATCAAATGTCCCTCCTTGGCCAAATAACACCCACTCCTAATTCATGGAGTTGCTTTAATTTTTGCACTCTAAAGTAGCACAAAAATGACTGGTTTCCCCATAAAGTGATAAATTCAAATGACAACACCCTAAGAATATGTGAGCAGGTGATAGCAAGGACATGGTTAATTGAAACATTGGTGCCAGCAGTTGAGTATTTCAAATACTTAGTCCTAAAATAGTAATTTTCAGAGCTGTATTTATTAAAGGCCCAGGTTTACAGCCTAAATCTTTATCCCCCTCTTTGCTGTAATTCAGGAGCAGCTGACAGACAATGGTGCCAAAAAGGACATCAAAAGAATAGACAGTTATAGATACCCCTAAATTCTGTATGTTATGGAATCAGGTGTCTCATTTCTGGAAGAGCTGGAAACTTTAGGGCCAATTGTGAAGGCACAGATTTTCAGAGGTCTTGCTGAACCAAAGTTCAGAATTTGGAGTTTGAGGTGAGTCAGTTGGGGTTTTTATTTTCATTTTTGCTTTTTCAATAAAAAAGAAGCTCTGAGAAACCGAGCTAAAAAAGAATTGAGTTTTTACCAGACAACATTGCAGAATATGAAACCCATCCATACTGAATAAATATGTGGCCAGCAGTTCTAATTGTCCCAGGTTTTCCAATAAATTACTTCACAAGTTAACCCAAAAAAATAACCACCCCAAATCCTTTGGATATCACCCCCTGCAACCGAGCTCAATATCGAGCTGCTCGTTGCCATAGCTGCAGCTCAGGAAAATGCATTTTTTCTCCCAGATTTATAAACAGAGATTGCAATGGTGGAGCTCTGGGGAGCAGCACACCAGCTCCAGTGGCCCCCAGCTGGTGACAAATTCCAGCCCTGGGGATGCTGGAATTCTCTGCCAGGTGTTTTTAGCTCCACGAGGTTCCAACACACTCTGAGGGTGTCCAGCCCCTCACAGAAAATGGCTTAAAATAACTTGTGAGACAGCATGATCGAGTGTGTCTTGAAAATCCAAAAGGTTTTAAGAAAAGAAGAAATAATAACAAAACCAAAGAACAAAGCTGCTCACAGTGTAGGGACAGGTCCCACACACCTGCTACAACACCTCAAAAATGCACTGAGGTGGTTTTTCCTTATATATTGACCATTGAATATTGAGTTAGGTGGGTTTTTGGCAAACAGCCCAACAGAAAATAACTGCATTTCTGAGGAACAGCTAAGGAGACCATCAGTGCTTCTGTCCTGGCATTGAGCTAATTGCTATCAGGAGGGCACAGAAACTTCTGGAGTTCTTCCCTCAAAAATCCCAAGGTGAACCTGGAACCCTTTTCCTTACACAGAGAACCTTGCCTGGTGCAGAGCACCTGGGACTCACTGGGAGCACAGGACAGGGACACCTGGCTCTGCCTGTCCCCACCCTCTGGAACCCTCAGCACTGCCCTGTGCAGCTGCAGGAGCAGCAGCACATGCACATTTCTCCGTTTTGGTGGGGATTTTTGGTGGTTCATGGTGGGTTTTAAATTTTTCCCCCCACTCCTTTTGCTGGCCTCAGTTTTGGTCGTTGCAGAAACACTGGAGGAGGTCATGGATAGGGACATGGGTCAGCAATGCCATTGCCAGGCTTTGGGGCTCAGGGGGACACAGTGTTAGAGCACATTATCTCATTTTTTTGTATAAATAGAGCTCTTCCCTTCCCTGTGAACACAACGTTGGGTTGGACAATAACACAAAAAGCAGCAATAACTCATCAGGATCAGCTCCATGTTCTCCCAGGAGGATGAATCCTGGATAATCTGATCTGCCAGGAGTGCAGAGCAGCTCCAGTGCACCCACTCACTGCAGAAGCTTTGGGAATTCTGGATGTTCAGGCAGAAATTTCCAGAAACCCTTTGCTGTTCCAGCAGGTTTGCTCCTGTGGAAGCAAATGGGGAAATGATAGAAAAATCCCCCCCTTATTTTATATATATATATAATTTTTTTTTTTTTTTTTTTTTTTTTTTTTTTTTTACCAAATGGTAAAATTTAGTTAATGGGAGGGGATTAAATGGTTGAAATCCATTGAAAATCTTTCCAAAGTGTTTTTTGCTCTGGAGTTGTCTCAGGAGAACCGAGGCAGGGATTTTAAAGGTACAAGTGTTCATAAATGGGGGGTACAATTTTCTCACTCATTCAAATGCAGATTCCCTTCCTCAGACCCCATTTTTCACATCCTTGGTCCTTTGCTTTAGCACAGAACTCCCAGAGAAGTTTGTTTTTCAAAGGAATGCAGCTCAGCCACAGGATCACAGTTTATCCCTGGTGTTTTGCCCTTCCCCAAGCCAGGAATGATGCCGAGGTTGGAGCAGGAGGGACAAGCAGCAGACACAGGCAGGAGGAGCCCCTTTCCCTTTATTCCTCAGCAGACCCCACTGGTCCCTCTTGATTCCTCCATTTCCTTCCCCCCCCTTTCTAAAAAATTAATGAGCCATAAGGACAAGGCTGATAATGAGCTGTTCATTGGCAGGATCACGAGTTGAGGGTGGAATCTGTTGGTGTTGTTAGAGAAAAACATTTCTATTCCAGAGCATCATAAAATGCTGGGCTTCAACAACACCTTTTGTGTGGTCAGGGATGGATTTATTAACAGGCTGTGCTTCTGGACCTCGTCTGAATCTTCTTAACAACAGGGTGATTTATTTAGGCTTAGGCTTGGTTCAGTTTCAGCCCTGCCTTGTGCTTTATTTTTGGGGAAGCTCAGAAAAAAAACGGTGTGTGTTGTTCCCAGGAGCTGGCAATTTTTGATTTAACTCTTCACCAACTCCTGGGTTTTGTTGGGGATTAATTTCTGTTTATAATAAACACGTCATCACTTAAGTCGATGAAAGAACTGCTGGCATTAAGCTCCAGGAATCGAGGGTAAGGGGGAGAATAACCTCAACTGAGCTCAGAAATGACAAATTAAGAACCAGTATTAGCAAAGAGAGCTCTTAACGTCCCTGTGGCAGCTCTTATTGAAATTGTGATGCAAATCTGATGGTAGAACCCAGCATAATGTTATTTATGTAAAGAAACAGAGCTCGCTTTCATCTGCACAGGAGGGGTGGGATTGTTCCCCTCAGTTGTTTCTGAATTTCTCCGTGCCCAGCCCTGTGGATGTCTCAGTTTGCAGGGGCACCACTGGAGGCAGCTCCCTGCTCACCTGTCCAGCCTGAGGTGAGATTTACACCCCTGCTGCCTCTCAGCCCCTCCCTGGCAGGATGAACAATGGGAAAAGTCCAGGGAAGTTACAGAACACCGAGATTTCCTTCCATAAGGACAAAACTCTGCAAGGTTTAAAGGATGGAACATTTCAGACTGAGACTCGGTGACAGAGGCCCACGGGAGCCTTTGGGGCAGCCCCTTCTTTAGTCCAGGCAACGCTGGGTTGGTGCCACGTCCTCAGAGTTCCAGGGGGATTTTTCAAAAGCATATTTGAACAAAATAACAGCGTGCCTTGCAGTGTGGAATTCAATGCCAGCCTAGTCATTTCTGCTGGGAGTGGAAGCTGTTGGTGTTATCTGCTGGCTCTGGAGGAAGGGAGAGCAGAATCTTTAATATCTCTCAGCTCCAAACTCCAGACCTGCTGTAACTGCTGCAGTGGCACAGAAAGGAGCTGCTTTCATTAGCCTCTCACATTTTCATAACGAAGTGCTGCTGATTCACGAGCATAATTCCATTGTTCTTTCAGCCTTTTGTGTGGCAGGGAGAGAACAGAGAGCAGAGCTGCTCCTGAAAAGGCCTGGAATAACCTCCCTGCTCCAGGGGCTGCTCTGAATCGTCTGCCTGTCCCCTGGGGATGAGGTGGCACCTCCCAGAGCACAGCACAGGCTGATCCCATCTCACCCCCATAAAAAACAGCTGCCCTGCAGCACCAGCCAACCTCAGCTCTCATTCCAGGGGCACCAAAGCGTGGGCTGCTCCATGCTGGGGGAAGGTTGGTGCCTTTTCCAAGCCTCAGCAGACAAGGTTGCTCAGCACCAGCAGATTTAGGGGCCAACAAGTGCAAATCTTGCATTTATTGGAATTCTGCCAGTCTGCGAGTTACCTCCAGCTGCATTTACATCCGGGGAATAATAGAGGTTGGAGGGATGTGACTCAAAGACAGCTGATCAGAACTAATTTTGGAAGCTGTTTGCTCTCCTCTGTGGATGTCCCAGCCAAGGGGAGGCAGAGCATCCATGGGAACTGCTGGAGGCAAAGGCAGAAACGAGATAAAGAATAAAGAAAGAAATGTGGACTTCTTTAAAGGACTTGCCTGATGGAGGCAATGCCAAGACCACACACTCTGGACTCCCTGATACAGAACTTTCCATATTTACCTTGGAATGAGCAGCTTTTCTTCTTCCAGTTCCACTGGGATGGATTGGTCTGAAACAGCCCCTCCAGCTGGATCTGGTGTGGGGTGCCCTGGAGATAAGAGCTGTTTGTACAGCTCTTGTTTGTAACTCCTGACAGCTCAGCCTGGCAAAACCACAATACTCCATCCCCAAAAACCCATCCTGAAACCCCTGAGCTGAAAACACGTCCTGATGGAAGTGTCAAAATAGAATGGGGTTATCTTTAAAAAAACAACATTGAATCCAGTCTTGCTGCTGAAACCTTTATTTGAGTTACAGGTGGCTTCAAAGGAGCCTCAGGACTTTAAAATCCACCTGCCCAGGTATTTAATGTGTTTGCATACCCAGAACTGCCCTCCCTTAAGGGGTACATGCTGTAATCTGTAGGATCTGGATTTAATTCCATGGATACGACAAGCCCTGTTGGGTTTTTGTTTAATTTTTCCTGGCTATGCATTCTGTCTGTAATTCTTCTCCTACAGGTGGGATGAATTCCATCCCATGATAGCTGTTATTTTCCCTTTTATCCTTAACTACTGGTGTTTAGTGGGGTATCTGCATTTTCTCCCCCTTCTTTCATTAAGCCACTAAAAGGTTTCACTTCAGCCTGTCTGAAATTAATGTTGCATTGAGAATAAATTGTCCTGATCTGGGGTTGATTAAGGTGACAGATCCTGCAGGATAATTGCCACTGCTGTGGAGCTGTTCCCAGCAGGAGCAGCCAACATTTCCCAGCAGCAGGAGGGAAGTTTGGGAATCAGAAAATCGTGGGAATGGTTTGGCTGGAAAGGGACCTTCAAGACCTTCTGCCCTGTTGGAGCACCAGAGGGCAGGGGGAGATGGGATTTGGGGGAGAAATTACTCCCTGGGAAGGTGAGGAGGAGCTGGGCTGGAATTCCCATCCCAGCTGTGGCTGCCCCTGGCTCCCTGGCAGTGCCCAAGGCCAGGCTGGAGCAGCCCTGGACAGTGGGAGATGTCCCTGCCATGGCAGGGGTGGCACTGGGTGAGTTTAAGGTCCCTTCCCAGCCAAACCATTCCAGGATTCTGTGATTTCAGTGACTCTGCAGCCATCCCACACCCAGAGGGCTCCTGTTCCTTATCCCCTGTTCCCCCATCCTTCTCTTCTGCCATCTCCTTTCTCCAGAGGGAAAAGGGCACATTCCATTATTTCAGGAGCAGATTTCCCCTGAATTTCCCAGGAGCTTTGGATGGAAGAAGCTGCCCATGAACTGATCCTGGTTCTCCAGCAGCTCAGAGCCTTGCCTTGCTGTACTCCACCTTTTGGGATGAGCAGCAGTATAAAGGAGAGTCACAGCAATATCCAGGAGGAGTTAACTCAAAATGTCAATGTATTTTAATGATCTGCTAAGGAATAGTCATGAAATCCTGTGGTTTATATAATGCAGATAATCACTTTTCTGTCAAAACTATTGACACACATTCATTTTGACAGGTGAGCATTGTGTCGAAACTCTTGATGGGGTTTTTGAACCCCAGGCTTTGAACCTCCTGGAAAACAGTCAGAACCAAATCACTCAGCACCAAAGTTGGGATTTTGAGCTCATTTGGCAGTGTTTGCCACCATCCCCAGTGAGTTTTTGATGTGCAGACATGCAAAATTTGGGTGTGTGCTGCTCATGGTCAAGCATTGCCTGGTGTTGGAAGAGCTCAAAGCAAATCTCCATGGTCACTGTTGTCTGTTCTGTTTGTTTTTGCATCTTGTGTGCAGAGGGATGGCAGTTTCTGGGCAAGCAGGGCTGTGCAGAGCTGTCTGCCATCCCTTTTTGTTCAATAATTCTTAGTGTCTGCTGCTTTCAGAAACCTTTGAAGTCCAGGCTGCACTGAGGGGAAGGAGATGTTCTGTGTTGATCCCAACAACTGCTTGAGCAAAGGCTGATTTTGGAGTCAAATTATGATCCCTAAAATGTGCAGCTGGGAGTTAAGCAGCTCTTTGCCTCTGAACAGCCCCCTTAAAATGCTTGATGCAATTTTAAATGCATTGGATTTTCTTTCCTGATGCAGGAAGAGAGGAAGCCAAGTTCATCTCCAAGTCATGGCAAAGGGCCAAGGTTAATGCTTGGCCTTTCCTAAGTGGTCACAACTGATCACAGGCTGCCTAAACTAGGGCTGCAGGGATTTAATTCCTGGAGCTCAGCCCTAGATTTGAGCCCCTCAGCCTTGGAATTGATTATTTCAGCCCTGGAATTGAATATTTCAACCTTAGCACTGAGCCCCTCAGCCCTGGATCTGAGCCCCTCTTTTACCCAAAGTCATCCCAATTCTGTGTTCTGTTGAAATATTATCCAAATACAGATTCCTGGCATTTTTAGGCACACTGCACGGGCCATATTTTCCCCCAAAGCTCTGAAAAACTGCAGAAATCAGACATGCAAATCAGATTTTTCTTCCTGCTTTGCCACTCCTGCTCAACTGGTGTTACCAGGGGCCTAGTGGGGGAAGGATATTGGATATTTATCACTCAACACACGGGGTTGTGCCTGTGATAAGCAAAGATTTATGTTTTAATCTTTGAGATTCCACATAATTTCCCAGGTCGCAGCGAATTTCTCACAGCTGGGTCAGCTCAGAGATGGGCTTGAGCTGAACATGCAAATATTTTGCAGTTCTGCCTGTGCTGGGGTTACCTTTTGGAATTTGTCTGTCCTAACAGTGATTCTGCATATTGAAGGTGCTTTTGCTCCATGGTATTTAAGCCTCTGAAGTAAAGGGGATAAAAATCCAACTGCTTATCCCTGCAGTGCCTTGTCAAAGCAGAAGTTGTGCATCTGGCTGATTACAAGCTTTTTCACTTGCTCTAAAAAAACCTGCAGTGTTTTCCCTCAAGTTTTCACACAGCAGTGGTTGATGTTCTTCAGCATCTTTCAGCTTCAACTGCTATTTGTTCAGTGAAGGCCGAAATCTGAGCACGCAACTGCTGGAAAATGTCCTTTCCTGTTGTATCCATCCTTAATTCTGCCCTGCTGCGTTTCCCCTGCTCTGTGTGTGTGAGGGTGAGAAATGCAGTTTCCCTGTGGGTTTCCTGACAGTCAGGGGCTGCTGGAGGAGTTTGCAGCTCCCTCCTCCACATCCCTTGTTGGAGCCCTGGGCACTGGGAATTTGGGGATTTCTGTGCTGGCAGGCACTGACCCCCCAGCAAACCCTGCACTGACCTCAGGCCCTGGGAAAGGCTCCCAAAATTGAGTGACAGCCCTGGGATTGTGGGGTTTGGATAGGAGTGTGTGATAGCACAGGGTGCAAAACTTGGAGTTTAAGGGTTTAGAATACAGTGATAGAGATAAAGCAAGGTGGGGGGTTTAGGGCAGAGGCTGAATCCTTCTTTTTCACCTTCCTCTTCATGGTTTGGGTGATGTTTTGTAATCGGGTAGAAAAATCCACATTGCGGTCCACGGGTGTTTGATTATTGGGTTAAAAGTAAAAATAATTTAGGTGTTCTTTCATAATTGGACAGTTTGTGCTTAAAAGGCTTGGAAAGAGAGATAGAGACAGAGCCATTTTCTACCTTGCTAGTTAGAACTCACAGCTTGTGAGACTGTAACACAGATAAGAATTAATAAACAACTCAGTCCCAACACGAACCATGTCTCTTGAGCATCAGTCCCAGCTCTAACAGAAGAAGATAAAACCCCACAGTTCCTCCTTCCTCCAGGGTGGCAGTGGTGCTTCTAAAACCATCTGAGTGAAGTGTGTGGTGATTCAGCAGCTGCTGCACGTGGAGGTGAGCTGTGCTCCAGGTTGGGAATTACTACATCCCTCCTACTCCTGAACCCGAGCTTCAGGTAGTTCAGAAAACAACCACGAGTGCTCACACTCATCTCTGCGTGCATTTATCTCTTGTAAAACCCTTTCATGAGGGGCTAAGTGTTTTTTTTGCCCAAGACTTTGTTCTCCAGAACCTGCTTGCACAAATCACCATAATGCCCCAAACATGCTGCAAACACAAATGAGATTGATGTGAAAGAGCTCAGTGAGCAGCACTTTGAATGGGGTCCATAATAGGCTTTTTAATTAAATGAATATAGTCATTTCATCGAGGCAGTTCTCATTAGTGGGCCAATATTGAGCTGACCATTTCCTCCTAATTGCATTGTGTTTTTCTATAAGAGGCTCTGGTTTGGGGTTGATTTGAATAGATTGATATGTGATTGTGTCTTGACACCTGGTGCACACAGAAAAGGTGAAGCAGCTCTGCTTTCTAAATGAAGCTGTTAAATATTCCGTGGAACACGGGAGAGTTGTTTACTGTAGCCTGGCTTGGCCGGGCATGTCCACACTGCCCTGCTGCAGTGTTTATAGAACTCCAGATATTTACATTTCTTTGCCCAGCAGAAGGAATTTATTAAATCCATTGTGTTCCCACTCGAAAGATGAGACCTGTGCTCTGGTGCATGTGGGAGACTTCAAGGGACTCTGGATTTCCTACCAGAACCCAGAAAAAAATTTCCTTCTTTCTCCACTTTTCCACATATTTTATATAGGAGTTATATCTTATCCTTCACTGGTTTAACAGAATCATAATTCTCTCCTCAGAAAAATATATTTCCTTCTTTTCCAGAGTTCTTCTGTCCTATTTTTTAATACTCAAAGAGAAATACTGGTTGTCCTTGGATCAAACCTGTGAAACAGCCAAGGAGTGACCTGGAAAAGAGGGTGAACTCTTGGGAGACTGGGAATGTTTGAGGAACTCTGATTTTAGCACCCCAAAGTCAAATAAAATTCTGAGTTTTCTCCTGCAGGCCCTGCCCTTTCACAAGGAAAGGAAATAATTCTGTCCCATTCCATCTTTCTTGGTGCTCCTGCTCTACTGGGGAAGCTCCCTTTGGAAATTCAGTGGGGGTAGTGATCAAAACCTTCTTGCAGGAGCTTGAATTCCTTGCTTTTTTCACCCAAAGATAGGAGTGTTATCAACTCACCAGGGTCAAGCTTACTGTAATCCTCTGCTCCAAGATCCCATTTAAGCAAAATTCTTTTGCCAAAGTTAATGGAACATTTTGTGAGGGATTTAATCCTGTTTGAGCAGGAGGGCTCTGATCCCAGGCACCAAATCCGGGAGCTCGGAGCATGGCTTTGAAGGCTGGGCACGTCTGGATTTTGGTGTTTTTGTTGTCAGAAGTCAAACACAATCAGCCTCCAGTGGGTGAGTGGTTCAAACAGTTAAAGCTCTGTTGTAACCGCACAGCTGCACAAGTGCTTTTATAGGAAGAGCTAAAAATGTCAAAGCACAATTTAAAAATGTTAATTAAGTTTCAATCTTTGTGGACAACATTGTTAATCACAGTAAGTGAGTAAAGCAGCAACCCTTGGGTGTTCTCACTGTCACTTCCTATTGAACAACAGTTCATTCCCACTCCTGCCACTTCAGCTTGCTCCCATCTGTCCATTAAAAATCACTCCATACTGCTTTGGTGGTCAGAAACCCCTGTTCAACGTTCAGCAGAGTTGGGAAGTTCAATCTTCATCATTTTTCCCTTTTCTTTTCCGAGTTTTAATTATCGCCGTGGCCCTGGTGATGTCCCAGAGGCTCTGTGCTGTACAAGGGTGAAGGTTCAGTGCTCTAAACAAGGACCTGGTCTGGGGCAGGTGCCACTTTCCAGGAGGGACCCGGTGGATCCATGGATCCTTCAGTCCTGGGCAGTTGGTGTGTGCTTCCCTCACCTGGAAAGGGATCATTTTCCCATCCCTTCTCATCCCCTCAAGGATGGAGATCACTTTTCCTTCCCCAAATCCCATGGCTGTGCCTTCTCAGGCCCTGGGAGTGATCTTTGATGCAGTGCAGAGCTTTGCTCTGGGCTGTTGAGTCTTGGATTCCTTGGAATTTGTTTCTCTTTGCCCATTCCATCCCCTTCCCGAGCCCTGAGTCGGGCCTGGGTGAGTTTTTGACCCAGGCTGAGACATCCTCTCAGTTTACCCACAGCAGTTTTGCCTTCTGATGCTCCCCCTTTAATTATTTCCATTTCTCTGAGGCTGCACTCTTCCTCTCAGCTGTCAAGCCCCTGCAGAGGATTTTATCCCACTAACTGTAATAACATTTCTTTTTCTCCCTTTACTGAAGTTGCTGCTTGCCTCATGCTTGCTTTGTTCTCCCCAAATAAAGGAGGATGCTAACAAGGCTTTCCAGGGTGCAGACATGTCCTAAATGCATTTTGGAGATGTGCTTTTATGCTGTCTGAAGGAGGAGCAGAAACTCTTGGGGAGAACACCGTGTTTAAACAAATAAAACTAAAACAAACAACCCCCCCCAAAAAACAAACAAAGAACAAAAAACCAAAACAAACAACCAGAAAATCCCACACAAAAACCCCACAGAAACCTCACGATCTTGAATTGTCCTTTAGCACATCAGGCTTTGGTTTCTTTGTGTAATAAAAGGGGAAATTGGAAGAATTCCTGTCAGGAATTTCCAGCCCCCAGAGAGATTCAGAATTGCCTTTGCACAGGTTCTGCCCCTGCAGAGCAGGGTTTGTTCCTCTCTAAAACTCACTGTGAGAGGGTTTGGCTCCAGATTTAGACCCAGATTTAGACCCAGATTTAGATCCAGATTTAGACCCAGTGGGACCAAAGCTGCAGTGAACCCCCAAACCTGCTCCCCTGGGATGCCCAGGAAATTCATTATAAAAACCTTCTTGCAACTTTTTGTTTTCTTCTTCTGAGGGCAAATTGTTGAAAGCTGTCTGGACAGGGGGCCTTTAATTAACAATTTTTGCCTCGATCTACTGCCTTCCACATCTGGGAGCTGCGAGGTGAATCAGCTTTAATTAAATGTTCTTCACACCTCCAGAAGGTGCCAAAGCATCCTGGTGCAGATATTGAATATGGGATTTCCCAAACCCCACTTGGTTGGTCTCCTCTGCCTGGTGTTGACAATTCTCAGTGGTCTGAGTGTTGTTTGTAAATTAAATTGTTGCCTCATGTGATGCTCAGGCGATGGGCAGGGAGGGAGCTCAAAAATCCCAATTCTGATCCTTCTCACCCACTTTTTCCCTCTCTTTATGAAACCATTATTCAGTGAACTGAAAGAAAAGAAAACACAGGCTCAGGGAGAACAAACAGGGAATTCCTCTCAGCTTCTGAAAGGGCAGAATTAAGAAAAAAATACAAAATGCAGAGCCAGGAAATTGTGAGGCAGAAGTCAAAGGCTTCATGCAGATGCTACAACAAAGTTAAAGGATCTTTTATAGGAATCAAATGGAACAATTTCTGTGTGATGTTTCTGTTCACCAGTGAGCGTGGCAGAGGGTTCCCTTCAGGCCATGGCCTTTCCTGTCTCTCTATAAAGGTCCCTGGGTGGGTAATAAATGAAATTTTTGGCCTAACCAGAACTTTTAATGACTGTAGGTGCTTAATAAAGTGATGTTCCATCCGTTTGGAGCTTTCAGTGCTTGGAATTACCCTGTAGCAGGCAGTGGGTGTTACAGAAAAATAAAGCTGTTTGCTTTGCACTTCTGACTGGGTGGAAATATAAATCATGTGGTGCTGAGAACACCTCAAATTGCACTGAAATGAAGTTATTTGCTATGAAATACTGAAATTATGGACAACGAAACCTTAAGCTTTTTGTTACAGTGTTTAAAAGCCGTAAAGGAAATGGGGTGAGGAATTAAAACCAAGAGATGAGGCACCAGATAATGTGGGACTGGCTCCAGGAGGGTCTGCCTGGAGTGGGATGTTCTCCATGACCCCCCTGACCAGAAACACTGAAAACACAACAGAAACAGGGCTGGGGGCAAGCTGAGCTCCCTCAGGGAGTTATAAATCCACAGGGATGCAGTGGAGGAGCCAAATCTGTGTCTGGGGGATTCAAAGCAGCCCTTGGGAGTGAAGGGAGGGATGCTCATGTCTGTCCTGCTGGGTGCTCCTGAACTCCAGCTCCAGGGAACAGGGGATCAGGAGGATGAGGAGGATGAGGAGGGGAGAGTTGAGGGCAGGGACCTCCTGAAACCTTCAGTAAATACCAGCTGGCCCTGGGCTGTGAGCAGGGGAGGGATGGCTTTGCCAACATCTGGTACCTGCTCCAGGCTTCCTCCTGGGGAGATTTGAGGCTCCCAGCAGTTCCACTGAAGGCCTGACAGGTACAGAGGGCTTTTGTTGGATTTTTCCCCAACCTAAATTGCTTTTTTTGAGTTACAGCCACAGAATCCTGAATGGTTTAGGTTGGAAGGACCTTAAGGGTCACCTAATTCCACCCCTGCCATGGGCAGGGACAACTTCCACCCTCCCAGGTTGCTCCAAATCCTGTCCAGCCTGGTCTTGGACACTTCCAGGGGCAGCCACAGCTGCTCTGGGCAAAATAACATGAAAGAATTGATAGGAATTTAAAATAATTAGTGGGACTGATGCCTTCTTGCAGCTCCTGGAAGCCTGGCTTTATTTGGGATCACCCACCTGGGGTGGGACCATCCCCCAGGACAACCTGCAGTCCCACCTCATCAGGGTCTGTACAGACCAAGGACAAACATCTCCCTCTCTTTTGTCCTCTACAGGGCACAGCTCCATAACCGTGCCCCTGGGTCACAGGTGGCTCCTGGAGGACTGGCTGTTCCCAAGGATCAGCCTCAGGTTTTCTCCTGTCCGTGTGTGGCTCTGGCGCCTGAGCATCCTGGGGGAAGCTGCCAAAGGGGACAAGGAGCTGAGTTGTCCCTAATGAAACAACAGCCAGGTCCAGGAGGGGAAACTTCCCAAGAAAAATGTGCACCCTGCTTAGAAAAATTACAAAAAATCTTCTTCTAATCCTCCTCAAAGATCAATCTCTTAATCTTTCTGACAGTGGAACTGACTAATCACCTGAATAGGATTTAAAGCCACTGAGGAACTGACAAGACTTTAAGCTGGGAATAATTTGCAGGGGCTTTGTTTGGTTTGGCTGTTCTTAATTGTCCAGCAAAGCTTCCCTTTCTTCATTTCTTGATTCCTAATTTCTTCCCCTGGAAGCAGAAATGAGAAAGGCAAAAAGCTGTTGTGTTGTTAATTACAAGTGCAACAGCTGGAAAACTGTTTAGGAGATAAAAATCACTCCAGACTTTGCGATCATGTGGATTTTTGAGGTCTGTTTTTAGTTTGTTTTAGTCAGTTTTGCATAACAAATACAAGTCTGGAACCTCAGGCTACTCCACTTGAGTCTCCTTCCCCATTTGGGAAAAGAATTTCCTGCTTATAACACATTTAATCTCTTCCTTAGGAGATGATGAATTTTGAATTGTCATTACTTTTTTCTGGGTTTGTTTTTTCCCTTTTCTCAGCACCAGAGCTGTGTTTGTCCTGGGTGCCCTCAGCAGAAAACCTGCTGGAGTTCCAGGTGTTGCACACAGCTGGACCTGCCTGAGCCCCTCACCCAGTGAGGGCTTAGGTCACTGATCCCATCCTTGGGAACGTTCCTGAAATTCTCCTGGATCCAAGGAATCCGTGCAGGCTGCCCTGTTCCTCTCATCCCCACACCTCAGGTGTTGTGAGCGCAGCCCTGCTTGCAGGGATGCAGCTTTGGAGGGTCATTAAAACAATTGGTTAATGGCAGAAAGTTTATTTTCTTCCTGGGTTTTGGGGATAATTTAGTTGGCCTCACTAGCAAAGGCATTTCTGAACACAAGTTTGGGATAATTTTACATATGGCCCTTGAAAAGACAGTTGTATTTAAAATACAAGAGACATCAAGAGAGAAAGAGGAGACTCTTGATAAGAATTAAATTGCAGGTTAAGGACAACTTTATAAACATAAAATTAAAGTGACTCTGGGAGCCAGGTAAAAAATCCCCACCACCATCATCAGTTTGCTGTTCAGATCCTGAAGGAACAGCTCTGTGTTCGCAGGGATTGAAGGAAGCACAGGATGGGAAACTGGGACCAAGCTGAGCTGAGACTCCCAGGAAATTCTGGTCCCACTCATTACAAACTACAGGGAGAAACAAAACTGAATTTCAGGCCTGCTCTGAAAGTTTCCTCAGCTTGGAGTAATTTTTGGGAGATTTATGACAGAGTGTGCTGCAGATTTCCTTAGGGAGTGGCCAGGTGCTTGGAACAAATCTCCCTGCACAGGGAGGGCTCCTTTGACCTGGGCAGGTGAAAACACTGCAGACAGCACTGGGGGACTCATTAACAATTTCTGCTTTCATAGTCTGGATAAAACCTCTCCTCCAGAGTTGGATCTGCATCACTCTGAGTCCACAGGTGAGGTTTAAAGTGTGGCAGTGAGGGACAGGTGAGCACAAACCCACATTAAATCTGCAGCTGCTCAACTCCTCTTAGCCCCAAGAACTGAGACACTGACTTGTAATCAATAATAGATGTTTCTGGTTGGAATGGATTTAAACAATCCTTTATTCAAGCTGCTGCAGAGTATTGATAATAGTTTCTCTTATTCTGACCTGATTTACTGCATTTCAGTTGAAATAAACCCATTTTCAGAGAGCCACGTCCCCCCTGGGTAATTTATGTGTGTATTGTTGGTAACATTTTAAAAACATGTGGCAAACCCCACTGCGTGGTTGTTCGGAGCTGCTCCGCCAGTTCCAGGAGGAAACTGGAAATACAACCACAGACTGTGGAAGGTCTCCCCTTTCTGCTCCTGCTCCCCACACCTTGTACCTGCACCCTTTGTTGGAAAAGCAGATGGAAGATCTGGCATGGGAACTGCAGGAACGACTCACCTTGGAGCCCCGAGGGCTCCTGTTGTTCTCTGTTTGTTTTCCTTATTTTCATTCAAACACAACGTGGTGGAATTGCAGTTTGTTTCCCTCTGTCCATCTCCAAACTGGATGGATCTCCACAAAAACGTGTTTGCAAAGGCGGACCTCTGGCTCTAGGGCAAAGAAGAAATTGCAGAATTTATGCCGTGAGTCCCCTATTACAATAGGAAAGAGTGGAAATAGGTCCCAAAAAATACACACAGGCACCTAATGAAGTTTTTTTAATGACTTTAAAACCAGTCTCAGGTAATTTCAGATCTCCTACTGAAAGCACATGGGAGCTGGACCATTATTGCATCGTGCCCTTGGAAACGCTGTCAAAATGTGCAACCACAGACACCAAAACACTTTGTGAACTTGGCTGGGTGTCTCAAACATTATTCCTGAGGTGGTTCATTTAATTTTGTGTCACTCCTTTCTTGCCAGAGCAAATAACTCCCTGGGATTTTGGAAGGAGGCTGAAAATGCCTCGAATTGAGTCTTTCTAGGGTGCTTGGTGAGTTTTCTACACCTTCCCTCAGGTACCTGGCTCCTTTATCTTTCCTCCAGTGCCCAGGCCCTTCTGCAGCTCCTGTCAGCATTCCCAGCTGAACAGAATAATTTCCCCTCCTTGGCTGACAGCAGCTGTCATTAGGAAAATTGCAGGGCCAACTTTGACAGGATTCACACAATGGGGGAACTTCAGCTTCTCACAGGCTCCGAGAAAGCCCAGGCTCCTCAGCACATCTTGTCAGTCGGAACATGAGCTCATCTCCTCCCCGGGAGAAGCTGGCAGATGAGAAGATTATTTCTGACAGATCTGAAACAGCCCCGATGACATCCTCCAACAATAAAATCTCTGCCAGGGGCTGGTGGGGAGAGAGGGGGAAATGGTCTAATGAAGAAATTGTGGTTAAAAAAAAATGGGTGAGCTCTTAAATTGAAGGATTCTCAGCGTTCTTGGCTCCTTGTTTAGAATTCATTCCTCTTCCCCAGGTTAAATATTCATAGCAGTTAACGATCCAGGGGTTCTCAGCCCTTTTCCTGCAGGTGGTTCCTCAGGTTTGAAGGCTCCTTGGAGCTGGAGTTGGGTCCTTCAGTGCCCATCAGCAGGAGGTGTTTGGACATGAAGGATTCATGGCAGCAGCAGGAATGTGTGTCATTGTGCTGGAACTGCCCGGCATTCTGGAATTCTCTGGCATCCTGGGATTGTGTGGGGCTGTGAACATCCCTTGGGAAGGGGAGCCTTTCCTCTGGGAGAGTGTGTGTGGTGCAGGGCTTGGCTGGTGCTCAGGGCTTCTGCCCCTTTGGGGGAGCTGAATGCCACAAAACTCTTTCCTTCCCGGGTTTATTAATTGGGTTTGCCCACAATTAGGGAGTTTGTTTATGTCTGGCAGGAGGGAGAGGGAGGAGGACCAAACCCCCCAGATTTCTGCTCTTGGATTTCCCAGCCTCAGCTGCAAAGGGGCACAAACTGGGGCAGAACAGGAGCTGGCCCCTGTGCTCAGGGGTTGGGAGCAGCCCAAATAAATCCTGCAGTGCCAGGTTTGCTCTGTTGGAGCAGAGATGATCCTGGAGCAGGGTGCAGTTTTCCTCTTAAGTGGAGGTGAGATGGGCCTGCTCTTCCTCTGGGAATCCAGTGCATTTCATGGAAACATTTCTTTGCTGGTAGAGCAACTTTATAATTCAAAACATCTTGTTCAAGCTTTCCCACTTATTCTGAGAATATTCTGATATTTGGTGGTGTTGAGATGGAATAATTTTGTTTTACCATTTGCAGTGAATTCATTCAGTGTTTGTATTAAATGAACACATTGCTCTGATTATGTGGGGGTTTATTTTTGAAAGTTTACCCCATAAAACAGATTTGGTTTGTGTTTGGTTGAAAGGGATGACAAAGCACCTCATTCCAGCCTGTCCTTGAAACACCCACAGCCTACAGGGAATTCCAGCCTTTGTGCTGCTTGTTCACAGTTTTTGGGGAGGCAGGTGGGGATTTGGGGGAAGTCTGGGCTGTTCTGGATAACCAAAAACCCCAGAACTGAAGGAATTAAAGCCTTGCACAGACAGGACAAAGCAGAGTCAAGCTCTGTGTCTCACTCCAGCAGTGAAAGCCTGGGGTCCCTCTAAAGTAGGAATTAGTGCAACGGAACCAATCTGGGTATTTATTATAGACCAGTTTGAACCAGTATCACCCTGGTGGGATTATGTGTGAGCAGCTGATTGGGGCTGGGAGAGCTGGGAATGTTCCCCTGGAGAAGGGAAGGCTCCAGGGAGGGCTCAGAGCCCCTGGCAGGGACTAAAGGGGCTCCAGGAGAGCTGGAGAGGGACTGGGGACAAGGACAGGACACAGGGAATGGATCCCACTGCCGGAGGACAGGGATGGATGGGATATTGGGAAGGAATTCCTGGCTGGGAGGGTGGGGTGGGGCTGGGCTGGAATTCCCATCCCAGCTGTGGCTGCCCCTGGATCCCTGGCAGTGCCCAAGGCCAGGCTGGAGCAGCCTGGGACAGTGGGAGGGGTCCCTGCCATGGCAGGAGTGGCACTGGGTGGGATTTGAGCTCCTTCCAACCCAAACCATTCTACATTTCTGGGCCAATTCTGTTTCTCATCCTCCAGAAATGCTCTTAATGTATCCATTATTTTTCTCAACTTTATTCAGGTTTTTCTTTAAAGAATAATTCATATTCAGTGCAGAATAGTTTTAAAGTGCAAAACTCATCAATTATTCAGGTTATTTATGCAGATTTTAAAGTCAGAGACATTATGTGGCTTTCTCTCTTTTAAGAAAAATTGCAAAGAGATTTAAGAGGAGAAGAATATTTTCCTGAGCTGAAGTTGGAGTTCAGCTCCTTGGGATTGTTCTGTGTGTTTGAGTTGTTTGGGTTTTCTGTGTGTTTTCCAAACCCCTTCAGAGAAGTCAATAACGAGGTGACTCAAACAATCACACAGAGCTGGAAGAGCACCAAAGCCCACAGGATTTGGATAATCTGAGTGTTCCTGGTGTCTGACCCAGTGGGCAGAGCACAAAACAGGGACACAGCAGCCACCAGTTGAATTACAAGCTTGGATTTTCCCCAAAATTATTTTATCCCCTCCTTGTAATTTCCTTGTAAATGGATATTATTATTAATAATAATACTAATAATATTATTAATTATAATTTCCCATTGTAAAGCTGTTAATTGAGTAAATTTAACCAACATTCAGTGAGCTGATGTTGATATTTGAATTCAGTATTGGTGAGGGCCAAACCATTCCCTCCTGACAGGTTTTGCTTCCCAGTTTGTGTCCAAACCCCTGCTTTGGGCAGAGATCAGCCCTGCCTGGGGCCCTGCTGCAAAACCTTTTGTATTCCAGCTCTTCAGGTGAGAAACTCCAGCTAACAGAGGCACAGAACCCCTCTCTTAGAGGTTTTTAGGTGCCCACCATGGGGCAGAGCAGGGAAGAACCAGAGCCTGGCTGGGGCCAGGTGAAGCCAAGAATAAATCAGTGAGGACAGGGACAGGAAACCCTTCCCTTCTCCCAGAGTTATAAACTGGCAGCTGGAAGGGACAATTCCTGTGGCTGTGAGTGCTGAGGGTGCTCAGCACCTGCAGGGCTGTTCATTATCCAGCTGCTCTGGCCTTGCAGCGATGAGAATCCTGTTCTGTGTCGAGCAAGTGTTGGAGCAACTGGAATTGCTCTGCCTTGGATAATTTTGTTTGTTTCTTCCTGTTGAATTTACTGGCTCTTTTATGCCTTCTCCCCATGTGCTTGTGGATTTTCCAGGGCAATTTGCAAAATAACCCTGATTGCTCTTTCAAGCCCCTTTTCAACATGCTGTCTGCAAAAAAAAAAAACCAAAAAAANCCTTTTCAACATGCTGTCTGCAAAAAAAAAAAACCCAAAAAAAAAAAAAAAAAAAAAAAAAACCCAAAAAAAAAAAGATCCAAAAAAGCCCAATAAAAACCAACTCCAAAATGGCATTTGGAGATGACAGCTCAGGGTGCTGCTCTCCCACATCCCCACTCCCACATCAGGGTGGTTCCTGTACTCATTATCTTGGAAAAATCTCTTTATCCCGAATGTTTGTTTGTGTAGGTGCATGACCAGAAGGTGCCTCGATCACTTTAAGAGTGGTCATTTGCTAGATAATGCAAAAACATTCGCATTTATTTTAAAGAACACCCCATGCCTGTCTGGTCTGGCTGTGGATGTGAAGGCAGCAATGACTGCACATTCCAACGTCCCTGCCCATCCTAAGGGAAAACTCCCAGAGAGGAAAACCTGCTCAGGATGCACTCTGGCAGCCCCCTTGGCCCTGGGAATGATGGACAGCACTGCTGAGGCTGGATTGGATCGGGTTCAGTTTCCGTGCACACCCATCACTCACCCTGGGCTGCAGCATCCCAGAGATTCCAGTTTCCTTCCTCCTGGCAGCCTGGGAACCCTGGAGACCACCTGCCCTGGCTGTGGTGATGGGCCAAGAGGGTCTGGGGGCAGAGGGGAGCTAGGAGAGGAGATCAGGAAATGAAAATGTGGCAGGAAAATAAAATAGACCCAGAGTTTTGTATAATTTAGAGCTGTGATGAGGCCAGAAAGGAGCTTCAGGAAACTCCCATCGTGGCCAGGGCTGGGCACTGGATTCTTTAAAATTAGCCTCCAGTGGCTCCCTGGAGGCTTTGCCCCATCCCTGGAAGTGCCCAAGGCCAGGCTGGAGCAATCTGGTCTAGTGAAAGGTGCCCTGCCCAAGGCAGGGCTGGAACTGGGTGATTTTAAGATCCCATCCAACCCAAACCATTCCATGATTTTATGACTTAATTATAATATTTGCAGGTTTCTTCTGGGTTGTTGGGTTTTTTTTGCTGTGGGTTTTTGCTTGTTGAATTTAAACCAGATCACATTCGATGACCCACAGATGTCACTTTCCCCTTTGCTGCCATCTTCCTTCTGTCCTTCCCCTCCCCAGCCCAAGCCTCCCTTTTGTTTTATTTGCCCTTTTTTTAGCAGACTGACTCCAGATATTCCCATTTTTGCTCCTGCTGGGCTGGCAGGATAAGCCCAGCTCTGCAGCAGTTTGCAGGAGCTACGTGAGCACGGTGACAAGAAATCAATCTCACTAATAAAATTAGCTGAGTTTCGCTTACTCTCCTGCACAACTGGAGCCCGACTCATCCCCATGGAGGCAGTTTTATGGCCCGAGTTTTTAATGGAGTGTAAGCCAGCATTAATCGTGTGGGGAAGGGCAGAGACTGGGAGCACAAATCCCCTAAACCTCTGCCGGGTCCCTGTGCATCACCACACGGAGACCAGGGAAGGGAACAGGAATTTTGTCCTGCACTTGTCACTCAGCTCAGAGATCAGTTGGTGTAGGTGATGCCTTAAGATTTCAGCCTTGATGTGTTCCAAATCCTGTACTGTTTTAGTGTATAACTCTAAACTCCATGTAAAGTTCTAGCCACATTTTGGGGTGCAGCCCCTGGGGGGCTTTGTCTGCCCAAAATGTACCTGAGGGTCCTTCAATAAACAGAAATAAACTGCTTTTTTATTCCCTTAGTTCTGTCTGGCCTCTGTTCTTAGGCAGCCCCAAAAAGGCCTCAGGACAATTCTGTTCCCACAACTCCCATTCCCCTCCTGAAGTTTTCCTCAGAGCACAGCAGCAGCAGAACCTTCCTCCCGACTGAAATCTCCAGTTTTTCTCCATAAGGATCCTCCAAAACTATTCCCACTCCTGTGGATTGTTGCTATTCCCCAGTGGCAGATTCCCTCCACAGAGTTTTTAATGTAAAGAATCGGATGATTAAATATTTGACAAGTGCATTCAGCACTGAAATACTAATAAATTGCATTATCTCTGGGGGCAGAGGGTTATTTTTTTGTCATTTTAACAGCAGAATAATGATGCTTTTGGAAGGTTACAGTTTTGCTGCCTCTAAGAGCAAGAGAGTCTTCCTTTCTTTTCAGTAAGATTTTAATATAATTTGCAACCATTGTTAACTTGTCATAGTTCTCCCTCCCCCTTAAAAAAATCCAGTCCTTTAACAACTCAGTGTCTGCATATGAGCCTCATGCTTTTAAAACTTGATTTTTCTGTCACTGAGCAGAGGTGAAATCCAGATTCATTACGGCAAAGAAAAGAAATTTTTCAATTGGTACTGAAGGAATCTCTGGTCCCGCTCTCTGGTTTCTGATAGGAATCAGTTTTATTTGAGTTTTTCTTTTTTATTTGTTTGAGTTATTTATTTTGGGTTCAAGACATGAATCTCCTTCCTCATCCTACCTGTGATGTGGGCCAGGTTGTGTGTCCTGCTCCGGGTTCTGGTGTTCCAAAACCGGCCCTGCTGATTATTCCAGTCTCCCAGGGATGTTCCCAGGAGCAGGAAGCCTTTGGATGATTTAGGAACTTTATCCCTCCTGCAAGTGCCTCCACCCTGCATTCTTCCCTTGGCTAATCAGTTTGGGAAGGGGAGGCAATATTTAAACGAGCAGAAAATCATTAGATGATTTACAAAACACTGGAACCCTGCGACGAGACCGTGAGGCTTCTTTTGGAGTAGAAAATGATTTAATTATTCCTCGCCCTTCCAAACATTCGTCTTGGTAAAAATTAAAATGATTTTGCCAGGCAGAAAATTGGGCCCCATGTTAATATTTGCTGTAAATGAACAAATGTCAGAGCATCAGTGGGTTCCTCTGCTGGACTGAAAAAAATGAAATATATTCTGGGGTCTCTTTAATGCACGGCAGTTCCTCAAGGCTAATCAGGACATTCTCTCAGTCTGCTTGGGCTTTATATTTTAATTTAGGCACAGCTGTGTCTGTGTCTGCTGGAATTATTCTCCCTTTCCTTCCTGTTTTGGCACTGAAGTTGCTGTAATATTTGCATCGGTGTCAGGGAGGTGTTGCCACGGTGGCTGATGTCACCAGAGGGGTGACACCGTGTGCTGTCCCCTGATTTCCATAGGACCTGGCCACTGGGGTGGCTATTCCTGGGTGTTTTCCAGGGATTTGGTGCTACAGGGATTTGAAATCTGTGCTCCTTTGCTAGAATTTTGTATCCAGAAACAACAGAGAACAATAACAAACCTCCAGCTCCTT
The DNA here is from genome assembly GCA_013389925.1 of Aegithalos caudatus. NCBI lineage: Eukaryota > Metazoa > Chordata > Aves > Passeriformes > Aegithalidae > Aegithalos > Aegithalos caudatus. The sequence continues at coordinate 320,332 of WEIU01023463.1, forward strand.
AAAACCCAAACATCAGGTGGTTGTGCATGAAGGATTAATGGGGTTTGGTGGATATTTTAATCATAAATTGCCTAAAATTCAGTGGGGTCTGATCAGAATCTGATGGGTGATTTCTGCTCTAAACATGTGGCACTTTTCTGCCAGCCATAAATATAGAATATATTCTATATAAATATGTGAATATATAGATATACATTTATATGTGAATATATAAATATACAAATATATTAAAAATAAATGTATATACA
>WEIU01023464.1:0-13122 GCA_013389925.1 Aegithalos caudatus
CGGGGCAGAGGCGGAAGGGGCGAGGCGGGGCCATGCAAATCTGCCGTTGGATGGGCGTGGTTTGTAACGTCCAATGGGGCGGGGCATGCTGCGGGTGCGGTGGCGCGCGCCATGGGGCAGGAGGAGCCCGACCTGTACCGGGACACGTGGGTCCGATACCTGGGTGAGAACCGGGAACCGGGAACCGGCACCGGGCACTGACATTGAGCGCTGACCCCGGGAACCGGGCGCTGACACTGAGCACTGACACCGGGAAGCGGGTAACCGGCACCGGGCGCTGACATTGAGCGCTGACACCAGGAAGCGGGCGCTGACATTGAGTACAGAGCACTGACATCGGGTACCGATGGGAGCGCCGGGAACGGGGTGCCGACATCGGGTACCAGCACCGGGCACAGGCATGGGAATCTGGGCATTGAGACATTGGGCACTAACATCAAATACCGCCACCAGGACCTGGGCGCTGACATCGGGTACCGGCTGTGCAAACGGGGCAGTGATACCGGGCACCAGCCCCTGTCATAGGGTACCGACAGTGGGAACTGGGCATTGACAGTGGGTACTAACCTCAGGAAATGGGGAGCAGTGTTGGGCACAGAACAGCGCCGAGCACTGGTACCGGGTACCGACGTCAGGCACACACCAGTAACCGGGCACTGACACCCGGCACTGCTTTGGGAACGTGACACCAGCTACCGTGTCAGGTGCTGGGCACCAGCACCACACAGCAGGCACTGCACTGCCCCGGGTACTGGGCACTGCACGTGGTACCGGGCACTGACAGCCAGCACTGGTACCAGAGTGCACTGGTACCGTGGTACTGGGCACAGGGCACTGACACCCAGCATCGAGTACTCTGCACTGCACCAGGCACTGATACGGGTTCTGGTACCAAATATACCAGATATCAGCACCACACAGCAGGCCCTGGCACCAGGCACAGCACACAGGGTAACAGCACTGCACACCTGCACCAGGTACCTGTCACTGTCACCAGCACTGACACTGGCTGGTGGCATCAGGCACGAGCACCATGCACGGACACTGGATACCAGGGCCAGTTATGGGCACTGGGCATTGACACAGATACCAGAAGTGGGCACTGGCACTGGGCAGTCACAGACACCAGCACTGGCACTGCTCACCCCCAGCCCAGCTGTCCTGGTGGCAGTGGGTCCAAGGAAACCCACACGCTCCAAACACCCCCTGTTCAAGATCCACCCAGTGACATTGGGACACCCTGGACAGGTGACATTGGGACAGTCAGTCCCTGACCCTACTGTCCCCTCAGGTTATGCCAACGAGGTGGGCGAGTCCTTCCGCCCACTGGTGCCAGTGCCGGTGGTGTGGGCCAGCTACGCCGTGGCCACCGCCTACGTGACCGCAGACGCCATCGACAAGGGTCGGAAAGCCGCCACCGTGAGTGCCACCCTCACCCCCTCCTCACCCCCAGCCTCTCCGTCCCTGCCTTCCACTGATCCCCGTGTCCCCCCAGGCCCACCCGCGGGACCCCACGCGCGTGGGAGTGGCCGTGGTGGACACGTTCGTGTGGCAGAGCCTGGCCTCGGTGGCCATCCCCGGCTTCACCATCAACCGGCTCTGTGCCGCCTCGCTGGCCCTGCTGGGCTCCCTCACCCGCTGGCCCCTTCCCGTGCGCCGCTGGACCACCACGGCCCTGGGGCTGGCTGCCATCCCCCTCATCATCACCCCCATCGACAGGTAACACACCCGGGACTCCCCTGGGGCCGGGCACGGGCGGGAGCCACCGCCCCATCCGCACAGCCCCGAGGGACGGAGCACGTTTGTCTCCTTGGAGACCGGTCCCAGGATGGGCTCGGGGCTGGGAGCAGAGGGTGATGATGGGATGTCTCCAAAGGGGCTTTGCTGGGGTCCGGCCAGGACACGTCCCTGCCAGGGTGGGGATTATCCGGAGCTGAGCCGGGATTAGCACAGTGAGGCTGTGCTAAAGCTGGGTTTGGTGGCACTGGTGTCTCAGGGGATATTAAGGACAGCCCCACCCATCCCACATCACATCCACTGCCCCAGAGATCCCCCCGGGGCCCCGCTGACCCCCTCTCCCGCTGCAGGACTGTGGATTTCCTGATGGATTCCAGCCTCCGCAAGCTTTACAGGACACCAGGAGAGCCCCCAACGTCCCACTGAGCACCGCCCCACACACTCCGGGGAAACTGAGGCATGCTGCTGTGACCCACCTACTGTGACCCCTCACTCTGCTCCCCCCAGAGTGGCCACCCTGCTCCACACTGGTCCTAATAAACCATTTCAAACATGACCCTTGATGGGTGATGCTGAGGTGCCACCACGGCCAAGCCATGTCCTCATTTGGTGGACACATGGGTCTGGGTGGGTCCAATCCCTCAGGGGTCTCCACCTGCCCAGAGCAGCCCTGCTGTCTCCATTCTAGAACCTTTCCGTGTCCACAGCCTCATGGGACATCCTGGGGATTGTCCCCAAGGAGCTGCCACCATGTCCATGGTCTCCAAGGACATGAAATCCACCCAGCCAGGAGCCACAATCCCCAGCACCACAGGCTGGGATAGTGCCACACCTGGAAGCCATATCTCCAGCTACCTGGAGGAACCTGGACTCCAGCTACCTGAAGGAACTTGGAGATGTGGCTTGCCAGTGTAGGGACACATCTCCATCCCTTGGTGGCATCCACATGCTACCAAACCAGGAGAAGCTTCAGAGAAAGCAAAAGCACATTTATTGGTGAGAAAGCGGCTCTGGTCCCATCTCGCCCCGTTTCTCTGTCTCCCTGAGGAGCAGGGCCCCCACCACGCTCTGCAGCTCAGCCTGGAAGGGACAGCTCTGCCTGGGTGGCCGCTGTCCCCGCCGGGGTCTGCCCAGGCACCAGGTGGTCAGGGCCAGCCCCAGCAGCCCCCCCAGCACGGTGACCACCAGCACGGCACTGCCCAGGGCCAGCCCAGCCAGCAGGAACCTCTTCACCGTCTGGCACAGTGCTGGAAAGGCAAAAACCACACCTGGGGGTCAGGGGAGTTCAGCACAAGGGGTGGGGGTTTTGGGGACATGGGAGAGGGTTGGGGTGTCCCTCACCTTTGTACCATGGCACCTTCTCCTTCTGCAGCAGCACTGGTCCAACTGTCTCACAGTGGAGAGTCCCCTCTCCTGGGAATGCTATGGGAGGATATAGCCACTGCAGTCCAGCCCAGGTCCAGGAGCCCTCCCAAGACCCCAAAACAACACAGGGCCATCCTGTGCCACCCCTGGTACCTGGCATGTCTCCATGGAGGGTGCCAGCAGCAGGACAACCGGTGTCACAGCAGTGGCATGGGGTACTCTGGACAGGGTCCTCTGCGTTATGCCAGCTGGGAGAGGAGAGGACAGAACTGGGGGGGCAGCTCTAGGGGTCCCCAGACTCTACCACAAGACCCACATGGTGCCACCCCACAGGAGATGTCTCCAAGCACCTCCCCAACACATCTGCAGCAGGAGGGAGCTGGGACCTATGACAATGTCACCGGCTGCCATCAAATAAGAGGTGACATCCAGACCACAGTGGGGTGACTTGGTCTTCCCAGAGGTGGGTTCTTCCCCCAGCACACCCGTGGGGTGCTCGGGTGCTCGTGTCCCTGGACACCCAGTGTACCTGGCTGTGGTGTGGCTGTAGAAGCAGGACCTGGTGGCACGTCCTTGTCCCCATGCCATCAGCAGGCAGTGCACGTAGACCTGCTGAGACACCATGTCCTTCCTCAGGGACCTGCTCTCCTTTCACATGACCTCGTGGGGCTGAGGCCACCCCAGCAGGAGCACTGTGTCTCAGCATGGACAATGTTTTGGGACACCCACGTCATCCCCCTCCCTGGGACCTCCATCCCACCACCAAGGACATCATCCCCACCTCACCTGCTCTTCCTCAGGCTCACCCTCCAGTGTGGGGGGCAGGATGGAGAGCTGGAGGACAGACACCCCTCTCTGGTGATGGACAGACACATTCCCCAACTTCTCCCCGTGCAGGCATCTGTGGCAGAATGACAGAGCTGTCTTCCAGGCTCTGGACATCCCTTTCCATCAGGAGGTCCTGCAGGACCCCTGGGTGGCTGGAGAAGCACTGACCCACGGCTGTTCACCACCATGAGGACCCTCCTGGAGTGTCCTGGCTGCTCCGTGGTGGTCCTGTAGCACTGATCCACGTGGATCTTCATGGAGATGCTGGGACTGAAGTGGACACTGGCCTCCAGGTGGATCATAGAGCCAGGACTGAGCACTGGCAGCTTCTCTGGAGTGGCACTGGAGTCCTCTGAGAAGTCACACTTCAGTGTGACGCCCCCAAAACTATCCCACCAGAGATGGGGGCACCAGACACATCCCAGACCACCATCCACCAGTGCCTTGGGCCCCATCCCAACAGCTTCCCCCTTTCAGAGCCCACCCCCTGACCTGGCTCTGCCCCCCAGGCCTGCCTTCCCTGCTCTCCAGAGCTACAGCACCTTCCTGGACTCCCCTGGAGCTGAGAAGGACCACGTCACCCACCAGGGGCAGAGCTGACCCCCAAACCCCATTGTGGTATCAGGCACAGGATTGGGAACATCTCAAAGCCCTACACCCTCCACAAGGACAGGAGGGGAGTTCCTGCAGGGACAGGGACCTTTCCTGGTGGTCCTAGTGCTGGGGCAGCCAGGAGAAGGCACTGACTGTTGCTGGTTGAGCCCAAGGGTCTTGGCTGGACTCATCCCATGGCCTCACCCCCCAGCATTTTCCTGCAGCACCCCCGGAGCACTCACCATCCAGGAGCCTCAAGGTGAAGTTCATGATGGGCTCCTCAGAGTGGGGCTGAGCAGGAAACATCCCTGTCCCCACACCTGATGACATCACTGGAACTGTCACCGTGTGACCAGGGGGCTCTGAGGGAACTGGAACCGTGGTGGTCCCTGCAAGGGGAGGGCTGAGCCAGCAGTAGCATGTCCCAGACACAGCAGAGACATCCAGGTGTCCCCAGGACTTGTTGGGGACAGGTGGCAGCAGCACAAAGGCAGGGACAGCACCCAGGAGCACATCAGGGGCTCCTCTGTCCCCAGCCCCACCCCAGAAGGAACTCACCTGCACTGCAGGAATACACCAGGAGCATTCCCAGCACTGTGACCCTGCCCAGGGCTGGGGACAGACCAGGAGCTGCTCAAGGAGTGGGACACCACCATCAGCAGACACAGACCCCTGCTCTGATCTCCCCCACCCCAACCAGGTCCCACCAGCCCTGCTGGAACCTTGGGGGAGCTCCTGGCAGCCCCTTGCCCCAACCCTCAGAGCTTGGGATCATTTTAGGAAGGCTCCTCTCCCCCAGGACAGTCCCCAGGTGACCATCAGGAACCAGCACTGGGAGAAGCCAGGGGCACCCTCCAGCCATGGCACAACCAGTAGGAGGGCAGAAGGGGGACCCCAGCCCCACTCACCTGCCACCTCCAGCACAGCCCCACATGCCAGCACCAACAAGCACAGCTCCATCCCCAGGGAGCAGCATCCCCACCCACCAGCTGGGGGTCTTTAAGGACTTGGGGCTGGGTGTCAATGGGTCCCAGCTGGCACTGATGGGGTTGGGGGCTTTGCTTGGTGTCTGCGGCCATCGGCAGCCCCACACCTGGGGCTGGTCCCACCCCTCACACCTTCCCAGTCCCACCACAAGAACCTGTGCTCATCTTCCAGTCCCCATTCCATCCCACAGTCCCGGTGCCACCACTCAGACCGGTCCTGCAGGTGGTCCTGAGCGTGATCCCATTCCCACCAGTTAGTCCTGGTTTCATACTCACCAATCAGTCCCTTTCCCAGGTGTGCTGCTGGGCCTCCCATGTCATTGTTGCGGTCCTGGTCCTCAGCAAGGTGCAGATCCCACCACAAGGTCCCATCCTCACCAGTTAGTCCTCATATTGTGCATGGTGCTGCTCCCACTATGTCATTTTACTCCTGCACATGGTCCTGATCCAAGCAGTTTTTCCTGATCCCATTTCACCACATGGCCTGGTCCTATCACTCAGCCTTGGTTCCTTGGGTGTCCCTGGTCCTTATGGCTCCTAAGCTCCAGCTTTTCCCGCACCATTGTCAGGGTCCCATGGCTGATCCTGGTCCCACCAGAGAGTCCCAGTCCCCAGCACCCTCCTTGTCCCATCACAGCTCTGCTTCCAGCTCTGCTGGAGAGGAACAGCACCTGGGAGCAGCAGTTTGGTCACAGCCAGGACAGACCTGGTGAAGTGCTTGTGTCCCTGTGTCCTCCCTGTCTCAGGTGTCCCCATCACAGCCCCAATACCCCAGCACAGGCCTCCTCTGAGTGGTCTGGGTACAGAGGGACAGGGAGGGTGGAGATGTCCCAGTGCAAGTCCCATTGCCACCCCTGAAACGGGGTACCCCCATCAGCAGCAGGGCCGGAACGTGGTGGCACGAGTGGTTGCTGTCACCACTGACGGCTGGTCCCATGGCTCTGGTGTCCCTGTGAAGCCAGCAGACCTTCCTGGGGGCACTTGCACACCATGGGGATGTCCCCCAGCACCCAGAGGGACACTGGGGACTGACCCAGGCACCCCACTTGCACTGAGGTTCCTCAGCACTGCCTGGGGGACACGTGCCCCCCCACCCCCAGGATGATGGGGACAGTTGTGCCAGCACCCTGGAGCTCCTCCCAGAAGGAGCAGGGACTGGCTGAGCATCCTGCTGGGGCTGTAAGAACATCCTCACCCCATCCATCCCATCCTGGAGAAGTAGGAGATGGCTGGAGACCAGCTGGAGGATCCTTATATCAAAAACTACCAAATATACCATATTACAAAAGTAAATTGTTTTTTATTTATGGTCTTTACAGAAGGAGCTGAACACAAGTGGGGGGACAAGGGGGTCCCTTTGCTGGGGGGGTGGGTCAGCCACAGGTGCCACCTCTGTGCCCAGCCAAGGCTACTCTCAGTGGGACACGGTGTCACCGGTGCCACCCAGCCCAGCTGGGACGCACAAGGTTTGTCCCCAAGGCAGGGTGGGGACTGGGGATGGCCCCTGCCCTCAGCATCCTCACCGTGCCCAGGGTGGCATCATGGGGACAGTCCCACTGCGCCCACTCCCATCTCCTCCCCATGCCAGTTGTCACCAGACCCTGTTGGCCTTTTGGGATGTCTCCTATGGGGACCAGGGCCATGGGGCCCTCTAACTGGGATGATGGGGCACAGGGAGGTGGTGCCCTTTGCCACAGGGACCTGTTGATAGAGACTGGGGCTTTTGGGGTGGGTTTTCCAATCTCCAATTGGCTCTGGGTGGCTCTGGGTCACAGCCTGGCATGGAGTGATGGCTGTGGGCAGGTTGAGAACATGCTGCACTCATCACACCCATGGGCTGAGGCAGTGCAGCAGGTTCTGAAATTCCCACACCCCCAAAACAGGGCTCAGCAGGGTGATTTGAGGAGCCCCTGGAGCACTGGGCTCCCTGTGGGCATCTCTCCCCAGCCTGGTCAAGGGACACCCTCTACCACTGATGTCCCAGCACATCCCTGCCTGCAGCCAGCAACCTAGTGATGGATGTCCTGCTCCTGCTGTGACAAGGCCACATCCTTCATAAATCCCTCCTCCAGCTTCTCCATGGGGAAGGAATAAGTGGATCCTGCAGGAAAACACTACCCCTGAGCCCCCAGTCCTTGACCCTGCTGATGGAGGCAGAGTCTCCGCTCTCCTGTCCAAGCTGGGCTCTGCAGAAAGGTGATGGAGGATCCCCCCAAAAAGTTCCCGGGCTCCAGAGCCTCCAGCCAGTTCCGAACAAAGAGAACCATGAGTAACAAAAACGAAAGCACCTGGTTCTTCCCCAGGGAAGCGGAGCACCTGCCAGCCCCTACCACTTGAGGAAGTCCCGCACATAGCTCCATAGCTTGGTGATCCAGAGGTTGGCCCCCAGGTCAGTCAGGTACTGGATTTCGGGCGTCAGCATCTTGCGGCACAGCTTCTGGTGCTTCTTGCTGATCTTCTTCTTCAAGTTGTACCCCAGGATGGTCTTCTCCCCCAGGGGCTGCCAGGGCTGCATGGAGGACTCCTGGATGGCGCTGGCGTCCACGGCGTGTCCCCCGTCGATGCAGATGCTGGTCATCTTCTCATTCTCCCTCTGCAGCTCGGCCACGTCCCTGGCCATCCTCTCCCTCCCATAGGCCTCCACCTTGCGCCAAAAGGTGGCATTGAAGTAGCGGTAGAGCTTGGCGTCGATCAGGTTCCAGGCGGTGGCCTGCTCGTACAGCTCGGGGGTCAGCCGGGACACAGTGGAGCCCTTGCGGGCGTTGAGCTTGAAGTAGAGGACGTCCTCCAGCTGCCAACACAGCAGGTCCTTGAGCAGCACCAGCGACTCGTCGAAGTACTCGAGCAGCATGACGAGGTGGAAGCGGCGGTCGATCTCCTGGATGTGCTCCTCCACCAGCGGGCTGTCGGCGTCCATGCTGCTGTCGTAGCCGAAGTCGAAGAACAGGAGGTTTTGGAGGTAGTGAGCGTTGAACCCGTTGGGGTCGTAGTAGTGCCGGGGGTCCCGGAGGAACTCGTCCAGCTTATCCTCCCCCGTGATCTTCCAGGTGAGGGGGATGACGGGCCCGAAGTAGTGGAAGGAGGACTCGAAGAGGTAGGCGGGGTCCCGCAGCACGGTGACGAAGGTGGTGTCGGGCGGCAGGAGCTTGCGCACCTCCTCGTAGTGGAAGCGCATGTGGTTGCAGATGATGTTGAAGCACACCCCGGGCCGGTAGTGCTGCACCTGGCTGCGCTCGAAGAAGGACGGGTAGTAGAAGTCGTTGCGGCCGTTGGGGAAGGCGAATTTCAGGCGATGCTTCTCCCCGAAGCGGAAGAGGATGTTGAGGATGGTGCTGCTGGCGGTCTTGTGGGTCTTCATGAACATGACATTGAGCTTGGGCCGGCAGCTCCACCCCGAGGCGCCGCCCGTGCCGTTGGACTGGGACGGAGCTTGGACGGGGGACAGGTGGGAGGAGCAGGAGAAGGGAACGGGGATCCTGGGGGAGAGAGGAGGTGGAGCACCACAGTGAGACTGGCATTGTCACCTTGGAGGCTTAGGGATATTCTGTGCTAGAGGAGCGGGATCTGGGGATGGGTTCTGGACCTGGGAATAGGTGCTGCACCCTGGGATGGGTTCTGGACCTGGGAATAGATGCTGCACCTTGGGATGGGTTCTGAACCTGGGAATAGGTGCTGGATCTTGGGAATATGTGCTGACCTGGGAATGGGTGTTGGACCTGGGGACAGGTACTGAACCTGGGAATGAGTTCTGGAAATGGGAATAGGTGCTGGAAATGGAAATAGAGCAGGGGGTCTCCATGGGGATGGCCATGGTGGTCCTGGTGATGCCAAAAAGTGCATTAAGGGGAGCTCTCCAAGGCCACAACTCCACAGAGAGGAGCTGATAACATTTTTATGGGGTATGAGAGCTCTCAACCCTTTTTAGGATCTATGGAGGAGGCCTGGGAGTTCTCAACCCCTTGTAGGATCCATGGAAGAGGCTTGGGAGTTCTCAACCCCTTGTAGGATTCACGGAGGAGTTCAGGGACCTCTCAACCCCTTATAGGAGTCATGAATTCCTCATGGGATCCATGAAGGAGGTCTGGGAGCTCTCAACCCCTTACAGGAGCCACAAACCTCTTATGGGATCTGTGGAGGTCTGTAGAGGTCTGGATCCATGAAGGATCCAGCAAGGGAAATAATCCCAGAGCCTGGCCCCACAGTGAGTTCATGGGCCTTAGAGGAGCACGTGAGGATATTATCTGAGCTGCCTGGGATAGCAAGCAGAGTGCAGAGTCGAGTGACTTTGGACACCTGTAAATGAACCTGTCAAACTGATCTTTGATAAGCATCCCATCCAACAGCACCAGTGAGGCATGTGAACCTTGTTTACAAGCTTGGAGATAAATTTGATGACAGGTGGCATGGCCAGGAGCTGAGCACTGTGCAGCTTCAGCAGTGAAAGAACCCGAGACTTGAATCTTCTCCTCTCCTCTCCTCTCCTCTCCTCTCCTCTCCTCTCGTCTTCCCCTTTTACCCAGGAGCAGTGAGTGCCCCAGGGTGTGTCCCCAGCCCTGCAGGGAGTTGGGGGCCATTCCCCCCTGGCTGTGGGACAGGGTGCAGCCTCCAGGAGGAAGGGAACATCTTGGTGTGAAGCCACCAGGGCCTGGAAAGCCCCAGGGCCATCTCCATGTCCCCCACCGCCAGCTGGGGTTCCTGGTGTGGAGCAGGGAGGCTGAGCTGTGGGGGGACAGCGGGGACCCCAGACTCACTCAGTGACGCTGACTTGCAGTGGGGGGACGGCGTAGGAGTAGAGCAGCAACATGAAGCTGGTCAGGAGGGTCCCCAGGACCAGCCCCTTGCACATGGACCTCCAGGGCTTCCCATGCCACAGCATCCTGGTCACCTGCAGCCAGAGAGGAGACGTCGGTGCCAGGGACATGGGCACTGGGGGGTGCTGCAATGGAGCACGTGGACATTTCATGGGCATGGTAATTCCCAGGCAAGCATCTCACTGGTAATTGGCATGATCCAGCCGTGGGCACAGCAGATCCATGGCCCAGGCCCAACAGCTCTACCCGCCCAGCCAACCTTTGTCCGCCCTGGGAAAACCGGGTGACTCCCAGGCCCGGTGGGAGAGGCTGCAGGGCTGGGATTAGGGGAAGGGGGAGCTGGGCCATGGACAGCCCAGGGGCAGAGTGGGCCACTGAGTGGCCATTCTGCACTGGGACACCTCCAGCACTCCAGCACCAGCAGGAGCTCCCTGAGGGTGCTGGGATCCATTTTCCCAGGAAAATCTGCAGGCTGGAGCAGGAGCTGCAGCAGCTGGGGATGGTTTGGGTGCTGCAATACCCTCCCAGTGCAGCCTCTCCAGCCCTGCCAGCAGCACTGGGGGCTCAGGGGCCCCTCTGGCCGTGAGAGCTTGGGCTGGCCCAGGGTGGGGGCCAGGCCCAGGGAACTGGGGACAGAGGGGTGCAGGATGGCACCCCCAAACACACAAAACACACACACTCACATTGGGCACACACAGGGGCACACACTGACATCCCCATCCCCTTGTGTGCTTGTGTGTGCACCAGGACACACACACATCAATGCGTGTTCACACACACACAAAATGTTCACACGTGAGTGGTGAACACACACACACAAAATGTGCACACATTAGTGGTGAACACACACACACACACACACAAAACGTGCACACAGTCGTATGAACACACACACAAAATGTGCACACATCAGTCGTGTGAACACAGACACACACACACACACACACACACACACAAGCTCACAGAGCCCTGTTCCCGCTGCCCTCTCCCCAGCGCTCCCCCCGTGGCCCCCATCCCTGTCTCCTCCCTCCTCCCGGGACACGGGGGTCACCCTCACTGTGACACCGCATTGCAGCACGGCTGTCCCCTGCGGCAGGACACGGGGACACAGGGACATGGGGACACGGGGACACGCCACCCGTGACCGCAGCCCTCCACAGCAGAGCTCCGCGGCCGGCAGCCCCTCCAGCTGGGGGCTGAGCCCCCTCGGCCCTGCACCCCTATTTGGCGGCGGGAGGAGCATCACCTGCCCGCCCCAGCTCCCGCTTCTCCCGCTGCTCCCGCTGCTTCGCATCCTCCGGAATCCTTTGGCCAAGGCTGGCTCCGCTCCCACTCAATAACAGCCCCATAAAAAAAAACTCCGGTCCCCCACCCGCACCTTGCATCACCCCCTCAGCACCTCAGACCTCCCGCGGATATTCCGGGGGGATGAAATCCCGCTGCGATGAGCCGTGGATCACAGCCCGGCACATCCCACCCCCCGAGCCCCAGGGGCAAAGCCCGCTCGGTTCCCGGCTCGCCCCCAGCCCCGCGGTTACCGGCGCCCGGCGATCCCGGGGTGCCGCTGCTGCCGCTGCTCCCTCGCTCCGGCCCCCCCCGGTCGGATCGCCTCGTGCTGCCGAGATTTCCAGCTCGATGAATAATGAATGGAAAATGCAACCGGAGCCCCGGGCAGCGGCCGGGCGCTGGGCACAGCGCCGCGGACAGGGAGGGAGCTGGGAAAGGGGCACCTCGGGCACCCGAAAAGCTCATCCAAGTCCTCCCCCTTCCCCTGGAGCCGGGACCACTGCATCAGGCAGGGCTGGTGCATCCAGCCTCTTCCCGAGTGGTTTTCATGTGGATGTGGGGGTGCACGGTGTCACCACGGGGGGAGCAGGTGGCTCTGACTATATCCCAAAACCACCGTATAGGTGGGAGTGCCAGAGGGCTCCATGTGCCCAGGAGCAGCAGGAGCTCAGTTTTACACGGTGGCTGTGATTCCATCACAGTCACCACCTGGCACCACCTGGAAAAGCCACTGGACAGGGCTGGGGTGACACCCACTTTTGTGGGTTCTGCCAGGCGAGAGCAGGGCTGGCACACACTCCACTGGAGTGAGTGAAATGCCACCATGAACCTCTCTGATAAGTCCCAACGGATCCCATTGAGTCCAGATGGGTTCAAACAGATCCTGATAGATCCCTATGGGACCCTATCAGGCCCCCAGGACCACACAGCACCCTGCTCTGGAGCTCTGGGATGCCAAGGGGATGCCTTGCTCCACCGTGCCTGCCTCCCTGGGGTGGTTCTGGCAAACACGTCCCAGCCAAATACTCTATTGACTTTGCCTTCAGTGAGCAGCTTAATTATTAATAGCTCGTTAGGAGAAACGTGGTGCGCTGGGTGTTCTCCTGGGGCTCCCACGGGTGGGGGCCGGCCGTGGCGCCAGCCGGCCGAGATGCCCAGGGGGAGAACACGGCTGCACCCATCATTTCCCCGAGCCACCCCCGGGCCAGGCCAGGCACTCTGCAGCCCCATCTCCACATCCCAGCAGCTCCCCATCTCCCTGGGGGCATCCCAGAGTCTGCTTTTGGGTTTTCCCTACAGGATCAATTTTTTTTAGGGCCAAGCCCCTGCCACACACAAGGCGCATGCACCTGTTTGCTCCTGATCCCACAAATCCACGGACACGCTCTTTTCCATAGGTCCCATCCCACACAGGCATGGTGCTTCCTTCCCCTCTGTCCCCACTGTGCCCCATGCATACAAAATTCCCCCAGAGCTGTTTTTGAGCATCCCTCTGCCCCCCTCAGCATCCCAAC
>WEIU01023464.1:13452-23574 GCA_013389925.1 Aegithalos caudatus
GAGCCACCCGGCCCCCACTCGCTGCCAGGGCACAGAGGAGCCATTCAGCCCGCGCCGGGAACAACGGGGACGTTTGTCTCCATCTGTGACCGCGGCCTCAACGGGGACATTGTCCCCGCGGGCCCCACTGCCGGCCCCTCGGCTCCCCGCCACCAGCCCGGCTTGGCCCCACAGCCCTGGGTGACGACGGCTGTCCCCGGGCGGTGGCACCCACCTCTCGCCAGCCACCGGCCTCCTCCTCGTCCCAGGGGGCAGCTCATGGCCTGGCCGTCACCTCCTGCAGCCGGAGCTCACCTGGGTTTGCGGAGCTCGCTCCTGCACCCCGTCCCAGCCGCCTGCTCCCTGGGGCACCCTGGTCACGCACCATCAGCTCCTTTTCATTCTCCCGCAGCTCCCCCGCCCTCCTTCCTCCCACTATGTTTTCATGGATTTATGACCTTTATGACAGTAATATTCTGGCACATCCAACCTTGGTGTGACAACTGCGGAGCAAGAACGATGCTACCAGCCTTCTCACCCTCCTCTAGTCATGCCAGCCCACTGGGTGGGTGCCCAGAGGGTGCCCTGGCCACACCAGGAGGGCTCAGCCCTGTCGCTGGTCCATCACTCTGCATGGGGCAGGGTGAAAAATGGGCTCCTGTTCTCCTGGATCCAGCCTTGGCTCTTCCTGCTGCACTCAGATCCGGGTCTGTCACTAAAGGGTCGGCCTTGGGTCCCCAAGCAAGGGTGACCACCTTGGCCCTCCTGTGACTCACCATCCCTGTTACAGGTGTTTGGGGTTCAGAGCTTACCCCTACAGGATTTTTGGACATCACTTTGCACTGAGCTGGCAGCTCTTGCCCCATTCCCGGTGGCTGCCCCATCTTGCCTGACCTCATCAGGACCAGTTCCCACACCAGTGTAACCTGCACAATCCTCGGGGATGAGGAAAAGCCAGAACAGCTCAGTTTTCATCATCATCATCATTTGCAAGAGGAGGGGTGATCACAGTCACAGTCACAGGATTTGCTGTAGAATTGGCAGTGTGGGAGCAAGGAGCTGTCCCATCCCTTCTCTGCAGGGCACTCCTCCTCATTCCAGGTTTCTCCCTCTTTTTTGGGATGGGTCAAAAAAGGATTCCAGGTTTCCCCCTTTTTGGGGATGGGTTATGAAGGGATTCCTAGTTCCCTCTGTGGTTTTTTTGGGGGGGTGGATGGCAAAGGTTTTCCAGGTCTCCTCATTTTTTTTTTTTTTTTTGAATGGGTTTCCCATTTTTTTGGGGATGGGCTGTAAAGGGTTTCCAGCCAGAGGAGCGCTGCAGTGGCCGGTGTGTGACAGCTCAACTGTGGAATTCTGACAGCCTGGGGACAGATGTGTCCGAGCCAGGAAGCCACAACACCCCATTCCCCACATCCCACGGGGGGTGACCAGGAGGGCTCCACCACCTCATCCCCACCCGTCCCCCCCATTTGGGGTACAAAGCAGCACTCACTGAAAGCCGGGAAGGCCGGAACCACAGGGCCCCAGGGAGCTGTGGATCCTGAGGGATCGGGTGGGGAGGCCGAGGGGTCAGCAACACTGAGGGGGTGGCAACACCGAGGGGACACTCGGCCGGAGAGGCCCCGGGCAGCCGGACCGGGCTGTGGGCACCAGCACCGGCCTGGCCCAGGGCCTCGGCCTGGCTTGGGAGTGAGGCCTGGAGCGGGGGTTTGCTCCTTTGGAGCAGGGGGTTTTGGGAGCTGGGGTGTGTTTGGAGCTGGGGTTGGTTTGTTTGGAGCCGGGGTTTGTTTGTTTGGAGCTGGGGTTGGTTTTGGTTTGTTTGGAGCCGGTGACTCCCCGGGGCTGAGGCCCTGTTCGGGGTCTCCTGCCCTGAGGGGAGCCCCGGCCCTGAGGGTGCCCCAGGAGTCAGTGCTGCTCCTCTTGGGAAACGGGAAAGGAAGGAGAAAACATAAAAGGGAAAGGAAAAGGCTTCTGTTCTCAAGCATAAAAAAGAAAACAAAGAAGGGGAATGAGGAAAATAAAAAGGGGAGGGAAAAAAAGGGGAGGAACAAGTGAAGGGGAAAAAAATTAAAAGGAAATACGAAATAAAAAGAAAAAAAGAAATAAGAAGAAAAGGAAAAAAGAAAAGGAAAAAGGAAAAAAACCTGAAAAAAACATGGAACACTAAGGGGGAGAATGGAAACAGTAAAGAAGTAAAAAGTATTTAATCCAAATTGAATTAAAAAAAAAAAAAAAGAGAAAAAAAATTGAAAAAAAATCTAGGAAACTAAATCTGAAATTCCTTTGAGTGCTGCCAGTCTGGGCTCACTCCCTGATCCAGGGGCTTCCCTGGATCCTCTCTGTGACCCCAGAGCAGTGCCTGGCCTGTGCCCCAAAAATTCCTCCGAGTGAAAAAGAGCCTTCACATTTGGGGGCAAAGGTGTGCTCATAAACCCCACGAGACACGTTGTTCCCCAGGTGTGGCGTCTCCAAGGTGTTTTGAGAGAAAACCCAGGAATGACTGATAACTGCTGATGTCAGGAATGCATCCAGCAGGATCAGCAGCCATGGATCTCCAGATCCATCCACATCTCCCCCTGAGGACCCCTCCCCCACTCCCAGGCAGACAACAAACACCACCAGGAAAGCATCACCATCTTTAATTAAAAATAAAAATACAAGGGAATATGGTTTTCTGTGTGGATACTGGGAAGCAGCTACAGGCTCTGCTGCCTGCCCCAGGGAGCTCCTGGGAGCCAGGCTCCAGCACCCAGGGCTGTGCAAATCCACAGGGAACGATCCCAGAGCTCTCCTTGGCCTCCTGTTCCCCACGCAGAGGTGGCATCAGCACGGAGAGGACAGTCCTTGTAACACCAATTCCACAGAGGAGACCAGGGGAAAGGCACAGCAGCAGGTGTATTTACAGATAGGAAACATTTCAAATACAGCCTTTCTGTCCCTCTAGGAGCAAAGCCAAGGGGTTTCCACCCGAAAGCAACAGTGGAAAACCATCCAGGATCCCCGGTCCTGTCATGCTTGCCGCGCCTTCTTGTTCTTCTTCTTCTGCTCCTTGAGGGCTGCGTCGTGGGCTTTCCTCTTCTCAGCCAGTTTGTTGGCCTGGGGAGAGACCCTGAGACCTCAGGCAGGGCAGGGGCTGTAATCCCGGTCCCACCCAAGCTCCAGGTGCACGTGGAGGATGGAGCCCATGGCCCCGGGATCGGGGCTGGGATACAGAGAGTGGTCGCAGGAGCCACGGCCCTGAGGGGGCACAGGGAGCTCTGCCCCGCCATGGGGCAGCCTGGGGACACTGGGAGGGACCTCAACACCTTCAGCAGGGACAGGGAGGAGTGGGAGGAGCAAGTGGGTGTGGGAAGAGCCCGTTCCCAGGATGTGGGTGAGGGGCCCAGTCTCTGTACCTCGCGGATTTTGCGCTTCTTCCCGAACATGATCTTCTTGTAGAGGTACTTCTCCCTCTTCTTCATCATCATGATGGCCAGGCGCTTCTCCTCGCTCTGCTGCTCCTGCTCCAGGCGCTGCTTGTCCTCCACCCGCACCTTCCCTGCTGTCACCTTCACAGGAAGCACCTGTGGGGAGCCAGGGAGCTCAGGATCCCGGGAACCTTCCACAGGGGAGGGCATTTCCAGCCCTTGCACTGCGGGCCAGGGAGAGCCACAGCTCCCTCTGGACCTGCAGCAGGCCCTGACAGGGATGGGAGCTGCAGCTCATCAATGTAGGGCCAGCAGCAGCACCCCTGGAAGTGTTCCAGGCCAGGCTGGACAGGGCTTGGAGCAACCTGGGACAGTGGGAGGTGTCCCTGCCCACGGGGGTGGAACAAGATGAGTTTTAAGGCCCCTCCCAACCCAAACCATTCCATTACTGTTTGACTATCCCAGTGGTCCCAGGACAGGGACACCTCTCAGCAGGGACAGTGACAGCAGAGATGCCTCCTTGGGCTCTCACCTTTTTATTCTGAGTCTTTTGCTCTTCCATCTTCTGCTCTTCCATCTTCTGTAATTTCATCTCCTCTTCTTTTTCAGACTCATCTTCCTCTTCCTCCTCTTCTTTGTCATTATCACCTTCCTCTTCCTCCTCTTCTTCCTCCTCCTCTTGACTCTCTTCATCTACAAGGAGACACCACCATTACCCTTGGGATGCCCCAGAACAGGCACAGCCCAGCTCCCAAACTCTCCTGAGGGCTCCCAGCACCTGGATTCTCTCCCCTCTGCAGGGCTAGCAGCTTCAGCTTCTCGGGAGGGACGTAGTCACCCTCCTTCTCCGTCACGAAGGGCGAGAGGTGCGGGGGCAGCAGGACCCCGGGGAAGTACTCGGCCACGGGCAGGCACAGCTTGGCGTTCACCGAGTCAAAAACCCACTGGGGCTGCAGGTAGTACCTGGCAGAGGCACAGGGGTCCCACCTCAGGCTCTGCAGCCCTGGGGACAGCTCTGGGATAGTGCTCCAGGGAGGTCTCCCTGCCTCACCCACCTGCCAACCACCTGCTTGTCCACGCGGGGCCGGTCAATGATGTGGTGGGTGATGGAGGGGTCGGTGGCGTCGTAGGTGGCACCGATGCACAGGGACCTGTCCCAGGACACCTGGCCACCAAAGCACCTGTGGGCAGCACCAGTGAGGAGTCAGGTGGGACCCTCGGAGGTCACCCCACCCACAGGACACTGTGTGGGCTGGCCCCAAAGTCCTGCCAGAGGGGGAGGCCAGGGCTCCTGCCCAGCACGCACCGGATGATGAAGGCCAGTGGCTCCCTGGGCACCTCCCTGTTGAGGAAGAAGCGCAGCCCCTCAAAGAGCTTCTTGTGCTTCTCCAGAGCCTCCTGCTCCTTCTTCTTGGCATCCATCAGCTCTGCTGTCTCCTGCTCAGAGCAAAGCCCTCAGCCTCCTCCCCTCACACAGCCCTGGCTGAGCCCCCCTTGGCAAAGAGGGGTTTCAGGAGCTGTCCCCAAACTGCCAGCCTGGGCACAGGACAGGATCCCCCAAGGCCAGGAATAAGCCCCCCAACAGGGTCTTACCCCCTCCACTGGGAATTCATCCATCTCCACCTCGTCCTCGTGGGCTGGAGCCACTGCCCGGGCCAGGCTGGCACTCAGAGCTGACAGCCTCTGCAGGGAGAAGACACGGAGTCACATCCAGGGGGTGGGAAAAGGGGCAGCCCACGGGGGAAGGGGATTCCTCAGAGCAAGAGGCCAGAGAGCCAGGGCTTGGACAGAATTCAGCCTCCTCCAGGCATGGGACTCTGGGGGGGTCTCTGGCCATGCAGGGAGAGGCTGGTGGTGCCTTAGGCTGAGCCCAGCTCTGCCCTACAGGAACAGGGAGTTTGGGATCAGCCCCGTACACCCTGCAGGGAGCCAGCTCTGTCCTTCTGTGCCACACGGGCCACAGTGCCAGCAGTGTCCCTCACCTCCAGGTTGCTCTCTGAATCCATGGCATACTCCTTGCCCTCTGCAGGCTTCAGCCCATCCTCAGCCTGGCTGTCAATCTGGGGAGGAAAAGGAGTGTGGAGGCAGCCGCCAAAACCAGATATCCCAAAAATGCTCATTTCCACCCTCCCTCCCGCCAATCCGGGTTGCCACCAGCCCAGGGTGGGACAGTGACCCCGGTGGCCTCACCTTGGGGGGGTACAGCAGGTTCAGGGAGTGGTAGAGGCGGAAGTTGACGAAGCCCAGGAGGGTGGTGTAGAACTCGGTGAAGGTGGCCATGACCCGGTAATCCACGTCCGTGGGGTGCTGCCAGCACACGGGATGGGGGCACAGGGATAAAGGACCTCCCTCTACAGGGGCCCATCCCACCCACAGGGAGTATCACCTAATATCCCCATTTAGGAAGGGACCCCCAGGGATCATGGATCCAGCCCCTGTCCCTGCCCAACAATCCCACCCTGGGCATCCCTGGCAGCGCTGTCCAAAGGCTCCTGGAGCTCTGGAAGCCTCGGGGCTGTGCCCATTCCCTGGGGAGCCTGGGTAGTGCCAGCACTCTCTGGGGAAAGAACCTTGCCCTGAAATCCAACCTAAACATGCCCCAGTCACTGATGTCACAGCCACCTGGGCAGGGAGAACTCTGCAGGCTTCCCCCCGGGTCCTGCTGCCACCCCTCCATGCCTGGATACATGGAACACTTCATCCCATCATGGATGGGGACCTTGGGGTTTGGGCCAGGGACTCCAACTCTTCAAGGTGAAGAGTGCAGGGTACAGCAGAGCTGGACAAGGACAAATGGCAATGGCTTCACCCTGGCAGAGGGCAGGGTTAGATAGGATATTGGGAAGGAATTCCTCCCTGTGAGGGTGATGAGGCTCTGGAACGGGTGCCCAGAGAAGCTGTGGCTGCCCCTGGATCCCTGAAGTGTTCCAGGCCAGCTTGGACACTGGGACTTGGAGCAGCCTGGGACAGTGGAAGGTGTCCCTGCCATGGCAGGGTGGGATGGGCTTTAAGGTCCCTTTAAATGAAAACATTGAGGGTTCTATGATTCAGAACCACAAAACCACAAATCCTCAATCCAGCCATGCCCAGCCCTGGAAATCCCAGGAGTGAATGGAGAGGGCCCTGCCGCGCCTGTGACCTCCTGCCAAGGCTCAGGGGAAGCTGTCCCAGCACAATGGGGACCTTCCCATGTCCTGCTGCCTGGGAGACACAACAGAATCCTTGGGGAGGCTGCAGGATCTGACTCATCCCTTCCTTCCACTCAATCAGCCTCGCTCCCGCAGATTAATCTTTAATGGCTGATAAAGGATTCTCATTAATAATTGAGCATAGGAGACTGGTACAGGCAGCCTCGGGGATCCCGAGGTGACAGAGGACTCTGTCCCCACGTGCCTCTGCAGCCAGGCCCTGTGGTATCCCCACAGGCTGGGCACAGCCTCATCTGCCACGGGATCGTCCCTCAGCCCTTCCTGGTGATCCCCGGGCTCTCCCCAGTACTCACGTCGTGGGCGAAGGCGTAGGGGGTGATCCAGGTGATGGGCTGCCCCTGCACCTCTGCCTGGTAGTAGATGCCCTTGATGGACAGGAACACCTGCCAGGACAGAGCACAGGCTCAGGGGAGGGGTTTGGGGGACAGGGGCCACCCCACGCACCCACCACGGGCTCCATCTCCCACTGCTTCCCTGGGGATCCCGGGGGAACATCACCGTCACTCCCCCCTCGGCAGGAGCTCCTCAGGGAGCACGGTGGGATCCGATCTGCCAGCCCAGTGCCTGGCAGTGCCCACAGCCCCCCCAGAGCCCTGGCCAGCTCCCACCTTGCGCAGGGAGCGGGAGGCAATGACGTAGTTCTGGAACTCCACGGCCAGGCGCCGGCACAGCTGGACGGTCTGGACGTGGCACTTGCCCGTGCGGGGGAAGGTGGAGAACAGGAAGCACATGGACAGGGCATCGTCCAGGTCCCGCAGGGCATCCGTGAACGTGGGGTACCTGTGGGGACAGGGGGTCACACCCAGCCCCACGGTGCTGCCAAGGGGCTGGGGGAGACCCTGAGGGAGAAAGGGGTGGGAGCTGTGGAGCATCCACCTGCACATCCCAGCAGAGCTGGTCAGAGAGTGATGGAATATCCTGATTTAGGAAGGGACCCACAACGATTATGGGGTTTCCTCCCTCCTGTGTCCCCTCCTTGCTCACTGTCACCAGAGTCACCAAAAACTTTGGCAGCATTAACCCTTCACCAGCCCTCCAAGGAAAACAACTCACAGGGACAGGAGGGGAGTGCCCTGTGCTCTCCTGGAGCCACCCAGGAGGCATTCCCTGCTCTCTCATTTCTTCTTCTCCAGCCCAGAAAGACAATATTCCATCAGTAACTCCAGAAATTACATGAGAAGCATTCCCAGAGAGGGATGGATGTGGTGAAAGATCAGAGAATCCAAGCATGGTTTGAATTGGCAAGGATGTTAAAGATCATCTCATTCCATGGGCAGGGACACCTCCCACTGTCCCAGGCTGCTCCAAGCCCCAATGTCCAACCTGGCCTTGGGCTCTGCCAGGGATCCAGGGGCAGCCACAGCTGCTCTGGGCACCCTGGGCCAGGGCCTGCCCACCCTCCCAGGGAACAATTCCTGCCTAAGATCCCATTCAGCCCTGCCCTCTGGCTCTGGGAAGCCATTCCCTGTGTCCTGTCCCTCCAGCCCTTGTTCCCAGTCCCTCTCCAGCTCTCCTGGAGCCCCTTTAGGCCCTGCCAGGGGCTCTGAGCTCTCCCTGGAGCCTTCTCCTCTCCGGGGAGCACCCCCAGCTCTCCCAGCCTGGCTTCAGAGCAGAGGGGCTCCAGCCCTGGGAGCAGCTCCATGACCTCCACTGGACTCTCTCCAGCAGCTCCAGGTCCCTCCTGTGCTGGGACTCCAGAGGTGGATGCTCCAGGCGGCTCTGCCAGGGCTGCCTCACCTCTCCTTGACAATGTGGTCGAGTCTGTAGGTGGGTTTGTTGTCCTTCAGCCTCTCTACAGTGCCCCACTCGCTCTTCCCGTACGCCTTGCGCAGCTTCCGGACAAACACCTGGGGGGACAGGGGGACGTGGGGGCTCTGGGGCACAGGAGCAGCCCCAGGGCCCCTCGGGGGGGACACTCACCTTGTATTCCCGGAATTTGTTGACGATGGGCTCATGGAGCAGGAATTTGATGTCCTTGAGCAGGTAGAAGGTCCTGGGGGCGGTGGAGCCCTTGTTCACCTTCTTCTTGTGCTTGGGCTCGTGGGGGTAAATCCCCTTGAGGATGCAGAGGCGCCTGGGGATGGGGACAGGGCTGGGACAGGGGGGCCACGGCACCCCTGTGTCCCCTGGGACACCCCAGGCCCTGCCCTTGGAGGGGGAAGCCCAAACTTGGCAGCCTGAAACCCAGGACACTGCTCCAGGACCCCGAGGGAAAGGGTCACCCCAAGGGACAGCCCCTTGGAGAGGAGTTCAGGGTGTCCCAGGGTCACCCCACACACCCAGCACAGGCCTCAGTCCCTCTGCTCCCCGGGGCTGAGGGGGTGATCTGTGGGGTCTGGATGGGCAGAGCTCGGGGTTATGGGGAGCCTCGGGAGAGGTGCGAGTGCTGTGGGCTCTGAGGGCACCTCAGGGGTCCCATGGGGCGGTCCTGGGGATTGGGAGCAGGGCTGGGGTGTTTAGGCTGTCCCGGGAGGAGTTCAGGGGTGCCTGGGGGTTTCAGGGGCTCTGGGAGAGAGTTCAGGGGGACCGGGAATCCCGGGGAAGGGATTCAGGGGGTCCCGAGGCCATCCCACGCACCCACCACGGGCTCCATCTCCCACTGCTTCCCTGGGTGGGGACGGGGGGTCCCGGGGGAGTTCAAAGGGACCGGAGAGTTCGGAGGGATGGGAGCTCCGGGGGCACCTGAAGGGGAGCGTTGGTCTCGGGGTCCCGCACGCACCTGAAGTCGGGCAGGCTCAGCTGCAGCTTCTTCCGCGCCCGGTTCCGGGTGATGTAGTTGGTGGCGGCTCCGCGCTCGTACTAGGGAGAGACGGGGGCGCTGGGGGAAGCTCGGGGGTGGTGAGGGCACCCCCGCAAGCGCCCCGGGACCACCGGGACTCCTGCGAGTGGAGAGGGAGGAGAAACGGGAACCGGGAGCTGCAAGGGGGCACCGGGCTCGGCCAGCGCGGGGGGCAGGAGCGGAATCGGGCACCGGGAAAGAGGGCGAGCACCGCTACCAGGGAGGGCTGCAGGGGCACGACACGGCCGGAGCGGTGTCACCGGCACCGGAACGGGGGGAGCAGCCACGGATCGACATCGGAGCGTAGGGAGAGGGCAGGGAGGAGGGAGGGAGGAACGGCACGGGAAGGCTGCGGACGGCGGGCACAAGCCCTAGAAGCGTCACCGGGGCGGAAAGAAGGGGTCGGGAAGGGCCCGGTACCTTCTTCTTCTCCAGCCCGCCCATGGCCCCGCCGCCGCCGCCGCCACGTGCGCCCGCGTAACGCAGGACCCCGCGCTGGGCACGGGGGCAGAGGGGACACCGAGAACAGAGCGAACACCGGGAACAGCGCGGGCAGAACGAGCGGCGCGGGCAGCCGGGCCTGGGCAGAAGAGGGCTCAGTCAGGCGTGCCTCGGGCAGCCCGGAGCCCTAGCAGGAGGGGGTCCTGAGGCGCAGAGCACACCGGGATACTGCGGTGCCTCCTGGGGCACGCCGGGATATAACGGGGCAGGAGCTGCGCAGAGCATGCCGGGATATAGCGAGGCGAGG
>WEIU01023464.1:31021-52425 GCA_013389925.1 Aegithalos caudatus
CTGGGCATGTGTGTGCTGGTGTGTGTGACTGTGCATGTGTGTGCTGCTGTGTGTGACTGTGCATGTGTGTGCTGGTGTGCGTGACTGTGCATGTGTGTGCTGGTGTGTGTGAGTCTGTGCACGTGTGTGCCAGTGTGTGTGTCTGTGCACGTGTGTGCTGGTGTGTGAGTCCATACATGCTGTGCATGTGTGTGCCGGTGTGTGTGAGTCTGTGCACGTGTGCCAGTGTGTGTGTCCATACATGCTGTGCCTGTGTGCACATGTGTGTGACTCTGTGCACATGTGTGCCAGTGTGTATGAGCCCACACATGCTATGCCTGTGTGTGCTGGTCTCTCTGGCTGTGCCTGTGTGTGTGGCTCTGTGCACACACAGGTGCTGAGGTGCACACATGTGTCAGTGTGCATGGTTGTGTGCACGTGTTTTGTGGTATGCCCAGATGTGAGTGTGCACATCCTGTTTTGCACAGTCTGCATGTGTGCTGGTGTGCACATGGATGTGCTGATGTGTACACGTGTACACAGCTGTGAGCACGTGTGTTGAATTGCACACTCAGGTGTGTGTCTGTGCACAGCTCTGTGCTTGTGGGTGTGCACAGGGTGAGCTTGTGGGTGAGCATGGCTCTGTGTGTGTTGATGTGTATGACCCTGCACACATTGGTGTGCACAGGATCTGCGTGCAATCAGGACGCGTGTGCAGTGTACAGGCTGTACATAGGTGAGTGTTTGGCACACGTGTGCTGGTGTGCACACGCTGGGCGTGCACAGCTCTGTGTGTGTGCAGGTGTGTGCTGCTGGCAGGTACTGCTGTGCACAGGGCTCTGTGCAGGTGAGCAGGTACCTGTGTGTGTGCACTGGCTCTGCAGGTGTCCCTGTGTGCACACACGGGCTGGGCACGCCCAGGGACATGGCTCTGGGTACACAGCTCTGTGCATCCAGCTGGGAAAACGTGTGTGTGTGTGTCTGTTTGTGTGTGTCTGTGTGTCTGTTTGTATGTCTGTGTGTCTGTTTGTGTGTGTCTGTGTGTCTGTTTGTATGTCTGTGTGTCTGTTTGTGTGTGTCTGTGTGTCTGTTTGTATGTCTGTGTGTTTGTGTGTCACTACTGAGCTCTGCTGGCTGGAGTGGCCCCTGGCTCTCGTAGCCAAACCGAACGAACGCCCAGGACAGGGCGGGTGTGTGTCCCCTCTCCTGTCCCCATCCCCACCGTGTCGTGACAATCCCACAGGGTTGCCGGTGGTGCTGGCAGTGTCGTCTTTGTCCCCACCACGCCCCTCAGCCCCCACAGCTGTCCCCACCCCTCCCAGCTCGCTGCAGACTGGCATCCGTGGTAGAGATGGTGAGAGCCCAGCCGAGGGGACGGAGCAGCCTGGACCAGCTGCCATTGCTCCAGGACAGTGCTGGGCTGTGACACAGGACAGTGCTGGGCTGTGACACAGCACATGCTCACCATGGCAAAGGGACAGCCCAGTGTGTGTGCCTGGCACCGCTGCTGGGGTCCGTGGTGGCCGTTGCCACTCTTGTATCTCCACGCTGGGGCTGAAGGACCCAGCTCCGATTGCACTTGTCCCGAAATAAAGCTCTATTTTTGTTGTACTCCACCCTCGGCTCCCAGTGATCTCCTGGCCAAGAAGGAAGGAAGGGAGGAACACTCAGCGCAAGGATAGGAAACTGAGGCACAGAAATACCTCAGGGTGTTCCAGCTCTTCGGAAGCCGTGTCCAGCATCTCCAGCCCCAGCAGGGACAGCTGCGGTTTGGCCGCCCTGGGGCTGGCACTGGGACACCCCGCAGGACACGGGGGGGATGCAGTGACAAGGGAGAGCAGTCACTGACCACAGGTGTCTGGGAAAGGGCTGGGAGCTTAACGCTGCCCTGACGCTGGAGCGTCCTGTCTCCTGAGTCATGGAATCATGGAGTATCCTGGGTTGGAAAGGACCCACAAGGACCATCGAGTGCACCTCCTTGCCCTGCACAGGACAGCCCCAAAAGTCACACCATGTGTTTGTTGCCTGTCCCGCCCCTCTCCAGCCTGGTGACTCNGTTCCCCGCCCTCTTTCCCAAACAGCGATTTTTTTCCATTATTAGGGCAGCGATTGGAGGCTGCTTCCAGCAGCGCCTGAGGAGCGGCTCCTTCCCAGCGCGCAGGTGAGGGGAGGAGGCGCTCCGGGTGTGCCCAGCGTGCCACCGCTGCTGCCACCTTTGCCAAGGTGCCCCAGGTGCGGCTGGAGCGGTGCCCATCCCAAAAAGGACACAAAGGGCCCGCAATTATCAGCCAACGGCCCCTGCTCTGGCCGGAGCGGGTTTGCTTTCTGGGCGCACATTCCAGAGGCTTTTTCCTAGCGAGGAGTGCTGGAAGGGAGGAGTGAGACCTGCAAACCTTCCACCTGCAGCATTGCTGGCCCAGGAGCCCTCCCCCAGGGACCCCCTGCCTATCCCAGCCCCCTGACTCATTTGCTGGCACTGGGGTCTGCCTGGATCCTGGTTCCATCCATGGCTTTGCCTTTTCCACCTCAGATACAGTGCCTTGTGGTGCTCCCGGTGTCCTGCAGCTCCAGGGGGCATGGCTGGCTGTGGCTGTGTGTGTCCCTGTGCAGAGCTGACAGTGCTGGGCTGGTCCTGGGGGTGCCAAGGGCAGCATTCCTGCTGGAATTGGGGTTGTGTTGCCCATGGAAAGCCCAGCAGTGGCAGGAGGGGTGGCTGGGGGTGGTGGCCCTCGCTCCGGGTATTCCAGGCCATGATCTCAGCCTGGTGTTATCCCTCTGCTCCGGCCACAGGAAGGATTGGGTTTCCCACCACACTGACAGCTGCCCATGTGCTGAGCACAGTGCTGCTCTGGCCAAGCTGGAGGGGGGAAAGGCAGCCCATTCCCAGGGTTTTGGGAGGGGAGCAGATGGGACACCTTCCTGGAGAGCAGCCTGTGGCACAGGGCAGGACCAGCCCAGCTGGAGCAGGGAACAATGGGCACAGCCCTCACTTGGGCATGGGGAGGGGTCACAGCTCTGAGGGATGGGCGGCATCTCCACAAGGTTGGAGGTGTTGGCTGACAAAGAATCATGGAATCACAAGGTGGTTTGGGGAGGAAGGGAACTTAAACTTAGAGGTCATCTCATCCCATCCCCTGCCAGGGACAGGGACACCTCCCACTGTCCCAGGCTGCTCCAAGCCCCAATGTCCAACCTGGCCTTGGGCACTGCCAGGGATCCAGGGGCAGCCACAGCTGCTCTGGGCACCCTGTGGCAGTGGGAAGCCATTCCTTGTGTCCTGTCCCTCCACACCCTTGCTCAAAGTCCCTCTCCATCAAGGAGCTGCAGGTGAAGTGTGAAAGTCCAATGTGGGAGAAATAAACCTGTGTCCAGTGGGACAGTGTAATCAATTACTTTGGGCCAGACAGTTTTCCATGGATCTGCTGCTGAACCACTGCTGAACCCTTCCTTAGAAGTGGTATGGAACGTGCTGGGACAGCGCTGGAGAAGGAGCAGCATGTGCCCACGCAGGGAAGAGGAAATCCAGGGTGGATTTACTGTGTGCCTGGGAGCACAGGGTGGAAATTATCTCTGTTTCAGGACAGGGATTAACTGTTGCCCTGGGGCCCGTCGGGAGCTCACTGCACTGGCACAGCAGGATTTGGGATCTGCAGCAGGGGCAAACACTTGCTAAGCTGGGGAGCCTGAGCCAGGGAATTATATCCTTCAGGGATATGCTGGGCTGTGCTCTCAAACCTGCCACATCCCAGTCCTCAAATAGTGTCAGGGACGGTCTGGGTATGGAGCTGGCATTATGGCAAAGCCTTTTTTAGGGTAGATGTAGGAAGATGGCATTTTTCCATGTAGGACAGCCTATCCCAGAGAGCTGAGGGCATTTGAAGCTGCCCAAATGAGACTGGAGGTCAGGAGATAGACATGACCCCTCAGACTCCCTTCCAGCCCCACAGCCCCTGCTCCAGCACCCCAAAGTCCCCTCCAGGCTTTGTCCTTAACTATTTGGTGGCTTCACTGCTCTGTGTTACAGGCTCTTGGCTGAGTAGCTGAGTTTCTAAAAGTTTCACAGGTGTTTCACAGGAGCTTAAAGACATTTCAAAAGTCTTACAATCAGAGAAAGATGCAGTGGTTAAGGTTGGATATGCACTCTAAGATCACCAAGTCCAACTGTTCCCTAGCACTGTCATGGTCAGCACTAAACCACGTCCCTGAGTGCCACATACTCACATTTTTTGAACATTTACAGGGATGGGGGCTTCACCACAGTGTTGGGCAGCCTGTTCCAATGCCTTACCATCCTCTCTGGGAAGAATTTTTCCCTAATATCCAACCTAAACCCCCCTTAGTGCAGCTTGAGGCCATCCCCCTTATCCTGATTCTTGTTCCCTGGGAAGAGAGCCTGACCCTCACCTGGCTCCAACCCCTCACATCTGTTGGGGCTGTGGGGCCCCACCAAGGAATGGGGCTCCTCATGATCAAGGAGCAGCTTGCTCAGATCATAAGACATGGAATGATTTAGGTTGGAAGGGACCTTAAAGTTCACCTCATTCCAACACCCTGCCACGGGCAGGGACAATAACCATGGATCTCCCAAGGCATCTGAAAAGGAGTTGTGGCAATAAAATGGGGAAGAGAAAGGGCCATGACATCTTTGGGTCTCTCCCAGCCAGAGATGCTGGAGCCTGTGCTCTTCCTTCCCTCTCTGGAAGGCAGCAGATGATGGGACTTGGAGTTGCTGTCTCAAAACCCAAAGCTGTATCCCAGTTAGGAAAAACAAGTGTTGGTGATGTTCCAAGTCTCCTGACTCACAGCAAATTGCTGTCCTGCCTCAGCAGCACATTTTGTGCTGGAATAAAACAACACTCCCTGAGCACGTGGTGGTCTCAGACTCCCTGTCAAGGCCCTGGTACAAATGAGAAGTGAAAACTGTGCTGATTTTATTAATAGTAAAATTCACTACTTGCTGGGGTATCTCAAATCCTCCACAGACCGTGTTCCAGCTCCTCAGATGTGAGTTTATTTTCAGTACTCCAGCATGGGTCTGGAAGAACTGCTGCTGGCTTTCCCTGGATTTCTTGCCAAGAGGTCACAACAGCTCATTTGTGCTCAGAGCAGCAGAGTTGCTCCTACTCCATTCCCACAAACGTGGGGCACCATCCTGCCCGGAGAGCTGAGCATCCACATCTGCTGATGCTGAACTTGGCACAGGCCTGACCCTGCTGCCAGGAGCTGCTGCTGGGCTCTCTGCTGGGATGGCAGGATTTGACCTTGGAGAAAGTCACTGTGTGCTGGGCTGATCCCTCAGCGTGGGCAGCAGGGCAGGGGGATTCTGCACCTCTGCCCCACTCAGGTGAGACCCCACCAGCCCTGGGGCCCACACTGGGGCAAGTCCAGAGGAGGCACCAGGAGCAGTTTTGCTGTGAGGAAAGGCTGAGAGAATTGGGATAGCTTGGCCTGGAGAAGAAAAGGCTTTAGGGTGACCTAATTACAGCCTTCCAGTATCTGAAGGGAGCCAACAAGAATGATGAGAGAGAAATAAAGATGGAGAGAGACTTTGGACAAGGGTTTGGAGGGACAGGACAAGGAAGAATGGTTTCAAACTGGAGGAGAGTAGGCTTAGACTGCATATTTTGAAGAAACTGTTCCCTGTGAAGGTGGTGAGGCCCTGGCTCAAGTTTCCCAGAGCAGCTGTGGCTGCCCCTGGATCCCTGGCAGTGCCCAAGGCCAGGTTGGACACTGGGGCTTGGAGCAGCCTGGGACAGTGGGAGGTGTCCCTGCCACGGCAGGGGTGGAACAAGATGAGCTTTAAGGACCCTCAACCCAAACCATTCCATAGTTCCCTGATTCTATGGTTCTATTCCTGTAGGGGACATGCAGTGGTGCTCCATCAGGTATCCAGTGGGGACAGACTCACCCTTGTGTGTCCCCACGCTGTGATCCCAGCTGGCACTGAGCCCAGCAGCTGGAGATGCAGGCAATGGGGGTGTCCATCATGGGGACACACAGGGGCTCCCTGTCAGGACAGAGCCTGGTCACCACTCCAGGCAGACATCGAGGATGCTGCTGGGGCAGTGGGTGAAGGGCAGGAGAAGCTGTTGGGAACACTGTGTCACTGAGGCAGAGCTTGGAGGTGACTCCTGACAGGCAGCCTGCCACGGTCACCATGACAACAACAACCGACCACCAACAGCAGAGACAGGGTCATGGAGGAGCAGGGCCAACCACGGCCTCGTGTCACTGTCTTTGCTCCACCCCAGAGCCAGCAGAGCAGCAGGCCCCGGTGCAGGGCTGGGGACCCTCACAGTGTCCTGGGGACCCTCACAGTGTCCTGGGGAACCCTCACACCGTCCTGGGGAACCGTCACACCATCCTGAGGCACCCTCACACCATCCTGGGGACCCTCACACTGGCCTGGGACCCTCACACCANACCCTCACACCATTCTGGGGACCCTCACACCATCCTGGGGCACCCTCACACCATCCTGGGGACCCTCACACTGTCCTGGGGCTGGGAAACCCTCAAACTGTCCTGGGGAACCCTCACAGTGTCCTGGGGCTGGGGAACCCTCATAGCATCCTGGGGAACCCTCACAGTGTCCCGGGCACCCTCACACCATCCTGGGGCACCCTCACACCATCCTGGGGACCCTCACACTGTCCTGGGGACCCTCACACCATCCTGGGGACCCTCACACCGTCCTGGGGCACCCTCACACCATCCTGGGGCTGGGGACCCTCACACTCTGGAGCAGGTCTGTGGGGCTGTGACACAAAGCCCTTTCTCACCCAGAGCAGCCCTGCAGATTGGGAGCTTGACTTGGATTATCCCCTGCCCACCTCCAGCGGCCCCAGCAGTGCCCACGAGCTGCAACTCCTGGAGGAGCAGGTGAGGTCTCCTCTTCCCTGGGACAAAGCTCATGGCCCCTGTGGCACAAGGAGGCCTTTAGGTCTTCAGCCTGCTGGGTCAGGACGGGGGGCAAGCTCTCTGCAATGGTTGGGAGAGGTAATTGTTGGATTTGGGCCACCTTGGACATGAGTGGTTGTGCCTCCATCCTAACCTCAGCACACTGCTGTCACATCCTACCTCCAAGTCACCTGTGCTTTGGAATAAGCTACAGGCATCACTGCCTATGGACTTCACCTGGATTCAGACATTGTTCCAATGATACCCTGGAAGAGAATAAGTTTAGATTGGATATTGGGAAAGATTTGTTCCTTGGCAGGGTGGGGAGGCTCTGGTACAGGGTGCCCAGAGCTGTGGCTGGCCTTGGATCCCTGGAAGTGTTCCAGGCCAGGTTGGCTGGGGCTTGGAGCAACTTGGTCTGGTGGAAGGTGTCCCTGTGGATTGAAATAAGATGAGCTTTAAGATCCCTTCCAGCCCAAACCTTTCTATGATTCTGCGATTCTGCATATTGGAACTTTTTCTTGGAAATCACCTTGGTCATAGTGAGGGATGTGGTGGGATCTGTCTCTTCCTGAAGTCAAGCACCACTTTGGAGTTCTTTATTTCATGGTAGGAGAGTGGCAATAAGATCTTATGTCTGCTCTCACAAAGGTAAAAAAATTTGACAAGGCCAAAAAGAAAACTCATCATCTCCACAAACAATTACGGCAGCAGTTTCTGAAAGAACAGGAGAGAAAGATGGCGTGGAGGAAGAAGAGAGACGAACAGTTTAAAAGATCCCTGGAAGTGTTCGACCGCCGGAGCGGGCGGGTGGCGGGTCCCTCCCGTTCGCCTGCGGATGGAGCCGCAGCCCAGAGCCGCGCCCGGAGAGCTCCTCCTGCAGGCCGTGCTCCCCCGGCCGCGGCTCCTGCACACGGGAGCGGGAGGGAATCAGCGCTCCTCTCACAGACATAAACCAGTTCAATCCTCCTGGGGTGCTGGCCTTGTAAATCTGTGCGAATGGGGTCTTTGGAGGGCCT
Organism: Aegithalos caudatus; assembly: GCA_013389925.1. Taxonomy (NCBI): domain Eukaryota; kingdom Metazoa; phylum Chordata; class Aves; order Passeriformes; family Aegithalidae; genus Aegithalos; species Aegithalos caudatus. Next base: position 38,920 of record WEIU01023464.1, read on the forward strand.
GGGCTGGGAGGGAGCGGTGAGGGAGGAGTGAAACATCTCCTCAAGGGATTGCTTTCCTGTGAGGGAGCAGAGGGTGATGTGAAAGGGATGGAGTTTTCCCTCGGCTCGTGCCTTGGGGGTGGCCGGGCACTGCCCAGGCTCCCCAGGGAATGGGCACGGCCCCGAGGCTGCCAGAGCTCCAGGAGCCTTTGGACAGCGCTGCCAGGGATGCCCAGGGTGGGATTGCTGTGCAGGGCCAGGGGTTGGAGTCGATGATCCTGGGGGTCCCTTCTAACTCAGGATATTCCATGACTCTGTGTCCTGGTTTTCCAGTCACCATTGCAGTGTTTGGATTTCATAACGTAAACCTTTTCTGCTTGAAATGAAGCTGCTTATTTTTTATGCTTCCCAGTGACCTCGAGGGAGTAATTGGACCTTGGAAGATTGCTTCCATGTCCTCAATCACGTCACATCCTCAATCAAGTGTTTCCTTCACTGGACTGAAAAATGCTCAGTACCTTCAAGCTGTGCCTCTCATCTGGGATTTCTGAAGGGAATTCTCAAAACTGATGGGGGAGGCATAGCTCAGACACCAGGGCAGCACAGGCAAGTCACACCTCAGTGCTCAAAAATCAGGAGCCATCAGGCCTTGGCAATAAATTCTCTATTTACTTTTAAAACTGTTATTTAAAGAAGCATGAAACTTTCCCCATACCTCTCCAGAGACATAATTCAGGTGCTGCAAGGCATTAGAAACACTGCATGGCAAATCAGGGTTTGGCACCTCAATTTACTTCAAACCACAGATCTATCAAGTCTTGCTTTTCCAGAGTATTTAAGATACGTTCTTGTCTTTCCTCCTCCCATCTGTGATAAATCTGCCCTGCATCCTTTCCTCTCCATGGACAGACCCTTCCTTTGTAATCTCAGTTTTTGCCTGCTGGGTTTGTCCAGGAAAATGAGGAATTTCTGCTCACCTGATGAACTGGATGATCTTTAAGGCCCCTTCCAACCCAACCCATTCCATGATTCACTGTGAGAGCTGCTGGACAGGACAGACAGGAAACATCTCTGGTCATGCAGGCACCAGTGCCAGGCTGGGGTCCACCTACACCAGCTGGCTTGGTGACTGATACCCAAGAGATGTATTGAGATGAACAAAAACCACATGCCAAAAAGCAAATAATGCCAGAAGTGTTTAGAGAGGACCTGGAGGTTGTCACCTAGGGGTGATCCATGCTGTCCCCCTCAGGGTTTTGCCTTGTGGGATAATGCAGTGGGAAAAGGAGTGGTTTAGAACCACCCTGCACATTGAGGGGGGGGGTCCCAAGTGGTTCCTGCAGCACCCAGGGGGAGTGGGGGATGTGTCCCCCTCCCTGCTGTGGAAGCAGAGGGGCTGCAGGGCTCTAACAGAGCTCCTCCGTGTGGAAATTACAGACCTCAGCCCCTGTGAGCCCCTCCCCGTGCCCCGGGGCTGGGAGGAGCCTGTCACCCATTTCCCCGGTCCCTCGGTGCTGTCCTTTGTGCCAGCATTCCCACGGCAGTCTGCCCTGGGATGAACAGCCCCGGGTGTGGGTGATGACTGTCCCCCTTTGCCCCCTCCTTGCCCCCTGGCCTTGAAGCCCCTGGAGCTGCTGGAGCTGCTGGAGCTGGGTGTGCCCCGGGCATGCTGGGGGTGTTGGCACCTTTGGGCCTGGCTCTGCAGGGGCTGGGGGTCTGTGCTGATCGAGCCCTGTGTGTTCCCACCCATCAGAGCCAGGCTTTTGCCCGGAAGATGGAGGTTGTGACTGGCTGCGGACTCACGGAATGACAGAATCATTAAAGTTGGAAAAGCCCTCTGGGAGCATCAAGCCCAGCCATTCTTCCAGCACTGCCAAGGCCACCACTGACCCCTGTCCCCAGGTGCCACATCCACATGGGAGTTAAATCTCTCCAGGAATGGGGACTCCAGCCCTGCCCTGGGCAGCTGTGCCAGGGCCTGAGCACCCTTTCCATGCAGAAATGTTCCCAAATCCCACCCTGAGCCTCCCCTGGCCCAGGCTGAGGCCGTTCCCTCTCCTCCTGTCCCTGTTCCCTGGGAGCAGAGCCCGACCCCCCCGGCTGTCCCCTCCTGTCAGGAGCTGTGCAGAGCCACAAGGGCCCCCCTGAGCCTCCTTTTCTCCAGGCTGAGCCCCTTTCCCAGCTCCCTCAGCCTCTCCTGGGGCTCCAGCCCCTTCCCAGCTCCCTGCCCTGCCCTGGACATGCTCCAGCCCCTCCAGGTCTCTCTTGTCATAAAGGGCCCAGAACTGGACACAGGATTTGAGGTTTGGCCTCAGCAGACAGATTAGGACCAAACTCACACGCTCTGGTCGCCGTGCCCTGATAGCTCCAGGAACATTTTCCTGTGCCACAGCTGCTCACAGCTGGCTGTGTCCCTCTGCACTCCTGCTCCTGCCCCTCAGCTCCAGCCTGGTGCTTTCAGAGCAAACCCAGCACCTCCAGCTCTCCCACTTTCCCTCTTGGATTCTTTAGCTCAGAGCTTTCACCAACCCCACTACACTCATTCCTATGGCAAACTCTGCAGGGACTCCCTGGTTTCTCTGTGCCCTGTCTGGGCCTTCCTGGCAGGCTCTGGGAGCCAGGGAAGTGCAAACTCCTTCCCACCTGTTCAGGATATGGATGCTGTCATCCCTCTGACAGCATGACATGGGAATGAGGGAACAGCAGCCAAAGCTGCAGGAGGGATGTGGTCAGGGATCAGTTGGCCCAGTGACGTCCTCCAGGGCTTGGTGTGGTGCCAGAGCTGCACGTTCCCAGCACAGCACAATGTAAGGCTGCAGCTAAAGGACCGTGGCAGGAGGGGACTGTCCCTGCAGTGGCAGGATGGGGTGCTGTTGCCTGCAGCAAGGCTTCATTGTGTGCTTCTGCTCTTTCACCAATATTTCACAATCAGTTCAAACCATCCCCCTCCTTGAGGTCCCTTCCCAGGTCCCACACAGGGGTGGGTGGTGGCAGGAACAGGGAAATTATTTGGGCAGACCAGGCTGGGGTGTTTTTCCAAGCAGATTGGCCAGCCAGCTCCCAAGCTCTGAGCTGTGCTTCCCTTTGCTGCAGAGGAGTGGGATTCAGCACCTGGAGAGGGGCTTGGGTGGTGGGTGAAGCCAGCTGGGGCCAGGAAAGTCTCTGGCCTTCAGGTGTCTGTGACAGAGTCCTGCTGTTGGAACACAGCTGGACACAAACTGTGGGGGATGCTGTGCCCAGGCTGTACCAGGAGCTACCAGCTCTTCCTTCCCTGCTCAGACATGCCCCACATACTTTGGATTCCTGGGCACCTCTGGCTCAGGCAGTGATGCAGTCTGGTGGGTTTGGGTGCAGAGAATTGTTTGAGGATAGATCTGAGGCTTCTCTACATCCCGGATGAGGTGGGATTGACGCAGGTTCGGTGATGTTTCATCCAGCTCCAAACCGACCCGGTTTTCTTCCTGGCTGAAGAGCTGCTGCTGGCTTGGAGCAGTGTGTGGAGCTGCAGGACGAGTCAGGGCTGCTCTGGACATGTGTCATCTCCTCCTGCAAGATGGGAATGTCTGTAATTACCCGGGTCCAGGAGGGAGCAGCAGTGATCCACAGTCTTCCTTTCTTTAGAGGAGGCTTGGATGCGACCCACGGCTCCACCCCTTTCCTTCCTCTTTCCCTGGATGTCACAAGGACTTGCTGTCCCTTCAGGCAGGCTGTGCACACCAGGACACAGGGGACTCTGGTGACAGTCACTGGCCAGTTGATGCCATCTCCAGGTCATGGCTGTCAGGAAGTCCAAGTCTGCACTTCTTGGAGAGCAGTGGCACATTCCAAACAAAGGAATGAGGACACTCCTCAACTGTGGAAAGACATTCTTTTCAAGATGGGATTTCATTCCAAAATATCTGCAGGGCTTGTGGCAGCCTTTCAGGGGGCTCAGGGATCCCTTCTGGAGTCCTTGTCAAGAAAAGCAGCAGCTCTCCATGTCTCAGCGCTGTTCTCTGTTATGTGATGAGCTCTGTGAGGACACATCCAACTGATAGCACGCCCCTCTGCAGCCTCAAATCACAGCTCTGCTGTGCTCTCAATCATAGTGCAGCCAGGAAATCACAGATCTTCTGGACTGAGATCCAGTGTGATCCCAGTTGTCAAATTAGAGCCTGAGAAGGTGTTCCTGGGCAGGTCAGTGCTTTTCCTGGAGGCTACAGGACAGACTTGCAGTTCCAGCTGCCCCTTTTTCCCACAGCGGGCTGGGCATGTCCCAGCTTGGGCTGGACCCAAACCCAGACTCACTGTCACACTCAATCCCACTCTTGATTGAATCAGTCCTTTGGCTGAGCCACTCAGGGCAGGAGAAAAGCCATGGAGATCACAGCTCCAGGTAATAAGCTTGGAGGAAAATGCCTTGGGAGATGGTACCAGATACACCCAGGTGGGCAGGAAGGCCAAGTGTCCCCTCATCCATCCTCACCTGTGCCACACCAGACAGCCCAGCCCAACCTAGTGGTCCCACTACATCTCCCAGCACCAGTCCCTCATTTGCTTTGTGTAGGGAAGCAGTTGGGAATGGGTGAGCAGTGGGCACTGCACATTTATTCAAGGACTTGGACACTCCCTGCACGGAAATAAAGGAGCTGCTCAGGCCAGGTAAGGCTGGGACCCAGGACAAGGCTGTGACCCTTGAGGGCACGGCCACTCCACCACTGCGCTGTGCCAGCTCCTGCAAGGGACACAGCATCACTGTGAGCATGGCCTGGAATTCAGCATGTTGCCGTGTTTCCTGCTGGAAACCGAATCCTCCTCTCCCGAGGACATCCAGGTCACTGCCTGGGCAGAGCGTGAGGGCACGGCTCCACTGCAGCCTTCAAGGGCCATCATGTTCTTTGCAGACATTATCAACTCACAGGTAACCAATTAACTCAGCCGGTACAACATCAGCATCTTCATCAGCTGAGGTTCATTATCACTTTTATGGCCCGTAAATGTTATCAGTTTATGGCCCCCAGTCACGTTAATAGTGCGGCTTAGGGGAACCCGCTTGTGTTCTGATGTTTCAAAACAGCCCTCTCGGGGCTCCTGGGCACCCCCTGGGCTCACCCGCGCCTGGCAGATGTGACCTCGGGAGAATAAAGTTTATTTTCCACGTTACTTGTGGTGCTCTCAGGAACACAAATCTGGCAGCCCGGACGGAACGAGACGCCTGCTCTCCCTCACCGCTCACAGACGCCACGGCCGCCATGACAAAACCCATCCCCGGGCAGTCGTCGCCGCGGGACTCCTCATTGGACAGCAGCGCTGCCAATCAAGCGACGGGGCGGGGCCAGAACAGCCCGCCGAGCCCGGCCGGGAAAGGCCCCGCCCCCTCGGGTCGCCTGGCAACGGGAGGCGCTGACGGCGGGACCGGGACCGGGAGCGGGATCGGGATCGGGATCGGGAGCGGGACCGGGATCGGGACCGGGATCGGGATTGGAACTGAGTGCGCTGCAGGGGGTGGAGGCCGCCTGGGGCCGGCAGCCCCCAGTAACCAACTCCTGAGACACCCCATCCCACCCCCGGGGTGTCCCAAGGCCGCTGGTCCCACAGACCCCTCGGATCCTCCCGCACCGCGCCCCGAGCCGCCCACCCGACCACGGCGGTCCTCCTCAACGGGAATCAACCCCGACCTCTGTCGCCCAGTCCCTGGGTCCTCCTGCTGTCCCAAACCTACACCAAGGGCACCCTTCACTTTCTGTCGGCCCCCCTGCTACTGCTGTCTCCATCCCCTCCCTCTCTCCTCCTCTTGCCCCTATCCCTGCCAGTCCTGTCAGATCCCACCTCCTCCCTCCGACAGCGACAAGGGTAGAGGTTTCCCATAGAGATTTCCCACTGGGAACCCCACCCTTCCCTCCAGGGTGGCCCCGGGGCTCTCCAAGTCCCTCTCCACACCTCCCTGGGGACTGCAGAGCTGCAGGTTGTGCTGCTCTACCTCAGCTGCTACTGAGAAGCTGATGGGAGCTTTCTCCCCATCACCCTTCAAAACCAGGAATCCATCACCCCCTTCCCATGGGTGTTCTGGGACAGAGACCAGCTCTAATCCACAACCCCATGTCCTGACCCCCGGCCCAGACTTAGAGAGAACTCCAGGGTTATCTCGGAGTCTCATGTTTTCCCAAATCACATTGTTTCTCTAATGCTATTGCTGTGTTTTCCTTTCAGAGAGAAAATCCAAGAAGGGAGATCTTGTGACAGGAGCAGCACAGGGACCTCAATTTTCTTTCAGAGTCTCACCTTGTATAAGAGCTGCCATTTCCTTTCTAGACCTCAAACCGCCCAGGTCACTGGTGTTTAACTGAATCCATGGCAACAGGGGATCCAGCTGCATGCCAAGCATCCTCATTGATGCAAAGAACCTTGGTGAAGAGCATGGCAGTTCCAGGGAGGGCAGGGATCCCATTAGGAGTCATGAAGTTGTTAGATCCATGTCAGCTAAAGCCTGATACCAAGGAGACAGAAAGAATCCTAACTGTCTTGGATGAGACTGTTGTCAAGCTGGAAATCACCAGGTTGATCCCACGGATTATTGGCTCCTTGGACAGGTATGCTAGGATGCTGGGACCTGAGATCACAAGCAGCCTTCGGGAGCACCAGAAGCTTTCAATGGAAATACAGCACCTTCTCGGCAGCCCTGGAAATGAGGAGAGCATGAGAGCTGTGGAGCAACGCCTGAAATGTTCCCTGAGAAACATCCTGAGGCTCTTCTTGGCCAATCCCTTGCTTTACCATGGACTGAAATACAAAGTTCGGGTGAGAAAGGCACCAGCTGATGCGTTTATCAAAGCCTTTATGGAGTTCCGGGATTTCACGCTCGAGAAGCTCCTGACCGGTCCTGATGAAGAGAAGGAAAAGATCCAGTTCATGAAAGACATTTCCCTGCGGGTTGAGAAGAACATGGAAACCATCTCAGCTCTGCAGGAGGAGCTGGCAGCGGTCATCCAGACCCGAGATGAGGAGGTATGATCTTGTGTGAATGTGTTTTCCAACAAGTGTTACTGGAGCAAAACCTTGGTAACTATAAACTGATCCCTTTATTGCGGTTCCTAAAGAGCAAGTTCCAGAAATCCTTCCTAAACCAGACCTAAAACTTAAAAATAATATTTTTGTTGTAGAACATAGTGAAAAATGCTTATTGCATGTTTGATGATTTTTTTTTTTAAACTCGAATTTGGCATGTTTTGAACCTGTTGTCACCAGCCAACTTAAACAACATAAGTCCCTGAGTTCCAGAGGAGTGGCAAGACAGGCATAAACTGCTGTGGTGGTATCCTGGCAGGGTGACAGTGCGAGCTGCTTCATTCCCTGCTGCTGAAAGAATGAAAAATCATTACAGGGAGAGATTGCTCTGATTAAAATCCATTTTTAATATCTGCTCTGTCTTCACTCTTGCTTAAAACCAACATTTGTGTGACTCCTGACTCTCACAGCTGCCTTGGAGCATTTGTGATTAATCAGTGATTATACAAATTACATGAATCTTTAATTTTATCTGTAGCTGAGGTGCAGATAATTGACTGGGCACTTCCCAGTCACTTTCCCAGCCTGTGTGCCAAGCCCAGAGCTCCTGACAACAATCCTTTGTTTTCTACCTGTGCTTCTCTTTCTCCTCCCTGCAAGAGGGGTTGGCTGAGAAGGTTTTGCCCTGTGCTCACTGCTGGCAGAGGCGAGAGCCTGCTTTCCCCTTTCCCTTTGCTCCATGGAGTTCTGGGAATTGAGACTTTTATGTGCAATTTGGCAGCTTGTCCAGGACATGGTGAATAAATGTGTTTCACTGATCCCAGCTGGGGATTTCCCTCCCTGAGCTGTGTCCCCCAGACAGTCACTCAGAGCCTGATCCAGCCCTTGAGGGAGCCATGGGGCTACTCCAGGGAATCCGTTTTGGCTGCTCCTCGGGTGGCAGTGCTAGTGGGGCTTGGGATGGTTTGCTCACCCTGTGCCTTTACTAACAGGTTCCCAGAGGAGCCAGGGGAAGGTTTCCAAAGCTCCTGTGTAAATCTAACTCTTCCCTCAGCCAGCAGTAGCAGGTCCCTGGGGCTACCTGAGCCAGCCCCTGAGGGTCCCTTCTTGGATCTTCTCCACCTTTGCAACTTTTTTTCTTCTCCTGCCCACCTTATGCCTCAGGGGAGTTTCCTAAAGGTATTCCTCTTGTTTTCTGGTCTAGCTTAACAAGAAGGACAAAACGATCGAAGACCTCAAAACCAGCATGGAAGATCTGGCCAAGGACTGCAAGGCTGAAATCCAGCACATCATGGAGGAATGGGAAGATCAGCTAAAAGAGGATGAGAAAGCCTCCAGGAACAGGTGTGCCAGGCTGAAACAGGACATTCAGCTCCTGACAGCACGGTTCAAGGCACTGGTGCTGGAGCATCGAGCCTCAGAGCTGGTCCTCAGGAAGGTAAAGGGGAGGAGAGCTCTGGGACAGGAGGTTTAAGCCTGCCTGCAGAGCTGTCAGCTCTGGCTGCTGCCTGCTGCAAGGAGTTCCTTGCTCCTTGCTCGCTCCTGGCAGGATGCACATGGTGTTTGTCAGAGCACACCCGCCCTGTCCTCATGCTCTGCTGATTCCAGGGGAAAGCAGCCCTGCAGCGACAGCAGGGACAGAGCCTGTCACAGGTCCTGCTCCTGCTGGCTGCCTCGGCTTGGGAACACCTTCACACTGAGCTGTGACACTGGGCAGAGCTCAGGGCACTGGGGCTGGAGCAGGACAGGTGCAGGAGAGTGAGAAACCAGGGATCTGCTGTAGGGGGAGCAGAGCAAACAATATTGGCTTGGTAGAAGGCATCTTTTAGAGCTGATTTAATGTTCAAGGTAGAGTAGGGCTGATGCTGAGGGCTCAGAAGGTCCTGCTCTGCTCAGCTTGGCAGAACAGACAAGCCAAGGGGTCAGGGTGGGCTGAATGAGGGAGAAATGTGATTTTTTATAATCATCCCAGAATAGTTTGAGGGGGAAGGGACCTTCAAGCCCACCCAGTGCCACTCCTGCCATGGCAGGGACACCTCCCACTGTCCCAGGCTGCTCCAAGCCCCAATGTCCAGCCTGGCCTTGGGCACTGCCAGGGATCCAGGGGCAGCCACAGCTGCTCTGGGCACCCTGGGCCAGGGCCTGCCCACCCTGCCAGGGAACAATTCCTGCCCAAGATCCCATCCAGCCCTGTCCTCTGGCACTGGGAGTCATTCCCTGTGTCCTGTCCCTCCAGCCCTTGTCCCAAGTTCTTCTGCAGCTCTCTTGAAGCCCCTTTAGGCCCTGCCAGGGGCTCTGAGCTCTCTCTGGAGCCTTCTCCAGGGGAGCACCCTGCCCCACCCTGCCTCCAGCCTGGCTCCAGCCTGGCTCCAGCCCTGGGAGCATCCCTGGTGCCTCCTCTGGGCTCTCTCCAGCAGCTCCAGGTCCCTCCTGTGCTAGGGCAGCTCTGCAGGTGGGGCAGAGGGGCAGAATCCCCCCTCTCCTGCTGCCCACGCTGGGGCTCAGCCCAGGGCAGGGGGGTTTCAGGGCTGGGGCAGGTCCAGCCCTCACCCACAGCTCCCCAAAGTCCTCGTCCCCAGGGCTGAGCAGATACAGGAGGAGGAATGGGACCAGCAGGCAGGCTCAGGCCCCTGTAGCAACAGCTCTACCCTGAGCAGAACATGGTGACACAGAATTTAGAACTGGAGAAGGGGCATTTTCCTTCTCATTGCTCATCCTGGGTATTCTCTCCACACCAGCCCAGCCTCCCATGGGCAGGAAGCCCACGTGGGTATGGGGCATCTGTCACTCTTGCACTGGGTGGTGCAGCATGAAGGGCTGGGCACTGGCAGAACATCAAACCCAGGTTAGAGCTGCAGTGCACTCCCCAAAATCGTTGTCGGAGTGGCTGTGTCAGGCAGTTCCTGCTGCAGTTCCTGCCACAGCAGGGCTGCCTGTGGAGAGCTCAGCTCATTCCAGCACCTCGGCAGATGCATTTAGTGACCACAGAGGCCTCCTTTCCTCGGCAAGTACAAGTTGTACTTGTGGTGTAAATAGCTCAGGTGGTACCTCGTGATGGCCTGGGAGCCCGTGGGACATCCTGGGGCAGTGCCACACAGGAAATGGAGCAGGAATGATTGCACAGAGCACACAGCCAGAGCTGGAGGTAAACTGCCCCAGGTTGTACAGCAGTGCAGCTGCTGCTAAACTGTTTCACAGCCAGAAAGATCTCTTTATTTTAAAAGGCACCTTCTTTTGAGTGCTTTCTGTCCCACATGCATGTTTTGCAGTTCTCTCTTGCTTCAGTTTCAGGCTGGTTGCCTCAGTTTGTTGACTTACCACATTCCATCAGACACCTTCATTTCCTCCTGCAGAAAGCAACTTCCAGGTGCTGTTCAGCTCCCCAGCTCCATGCTGCAAACCAAATAAAGCCCTTTGGGAATGTCCCAGGAGAATCCTCAAACCAGGGCAAACCACATATGTGTCAGCTGAGGGAAGCTTGTCACAGGGAAGAAATATTCAGTTATAATTATGCTGAGGGAAGCTCGTCACAGGGAAGAAATATTCAGTTATAATTATGCTGTGGCTCAAAGTTTCCCTGTTTTTCTCACTCAGGATACTTCTTACCAGGCCTCAGATGTCTGCAAGGATGTGATCTTTTGTGTTTCAGGAAAAGTGCAAAGCGGAAAGGGAAGTTCAGAAATGGGTCCAGAAATACGACATAGACATGACAGAAAAACAGGTATTGGCTTTAAGTGCTTTGCTCTGCCATGAAGTGATTTGCTCAGGTGGTTCCTGTCCAAAGGGACACGTGGCTCTTACCAGGGGGCCATGGAAGTGAGAGGTAGTTCTGCATCCAGGTGAACTACAGGAAAGGGATCTTTGTCCTGCCTGTGTGTCCAAGAGATCTCTGATGCTTTGGCTTTAGGAAAAGTTGCATCCACTGCATCTGGGGGCAAATGTGTCTGTCTGGGATGTCCACCCAATGCCAGGAACACAGGGTTTTCAGTTTTGCTCGAGTCCTCAATCCTCATGGGCCCACCTGATGTCCAAATCCTGCTCCTGTTCCTGCTGAATCCTTGAGGAATGTGCTGGGTGTTAAGAAACCCAGCAGCCTGCCCCCAGCTGAGCCACAACAGGCTGAGGGTCACATCAGCACCCCCAAAACTTGCCTCTGGGATAGCCCTGGGGGCTTTCCTGCAGTATTAATGGGGTTGGATAAAAGCTGTTGGATTCCTTACAGAGCTAAATGCAGGGAGGGGCCTGAAAGCTGCTGCTAATTGTAAGGAATGATCTCAGTCAGATGTTTAATAATGGGATTATTTTGGTTTCCTGTCCGTGGAGAGGCAGGAGCCCCATGTTTGGGGCAGAATTTTTCAAGGCAGACCCACCCCCACACTGCTGGTTCTCCAAATCTTCCATTGTGGGAGCATTTTTCAGGGGAGCATCAAGGGAATCAGCATCTCATGAAATTCCCCAGACATTGGGGTCATGCCTTCCTTTGAATCCCTTTGGAAAAGCTCCAGCCAGTCGAGGTTCCATGGCTTTGGGGTGGGTTTCAGGACCCTCCCCTGGGGATGTGGGGAGGAGCTGCTGAGTGTCTGTCCCTGATCCCTGCTGTCCTGCCAGGCCACATATGACGAGCTGCAGGCTGCCTACAGTGAGGAGAAGGAGCAGTTGTCCCTGCTGATGGAGAAGCACGCACTGCTGCTCCAGGAGTACAGCGAGATCGAGGAGGAGCGCAGGGTGCTTAAGGAGAAGGAGGAGGAAGCTGCACGGGAAGAGGCCAGGAGGAATGGTGCTGCCACCTGCATCCAGGCCTTCTGGAAGGGCTACTTGGTGCGCTCCATCTACAAGTCAAAGCTGAAGAAGGGCAAGGGCAAGGGCAAGGGCAAAGGCAAGAAATAGAGCCCCAAATCCCTTTTCTCTCCCTGGCAAAACTGCTGTTTCTGAGCTCTTCCAGATAAAAGCATTGAATTGTTAAGGCTGGAAAAGTATTTTAAGATCATCAAGTCAAGCCAGTACCACCATGCTCACCAGTAACCCATGTCCTCAAGTGCCATATCCACATATTTCATGAACACTTCCAGGGATGGTGACTCTACCACTTCCCTTGACAGTCTGTCCAAGGGCTTTAGGACCCTTTCCATGAAAAAAAAAGAAGGTTTAAAAATATTTAATATAAACATCCCCTGACAGAACTTGAGGCCATTTCCCCTCATCCTGTCACATCCTGCTTGTGTGGATTTAGCCCACTCCTGACTTTAGGACCCTTCCTTGCAGCCTCCCTTCTCTCCCTTCAGGAGAGAGCACTGGCACTGGTGAGGCCTCTCAGTGGTGAGGGAACCTTCTTGGCAGGCACAAGAGATCTGGGACCCATGAGACTTGGAGAAGTTGGTACCCATGTGGATAGTTTGGGGTGTAGGTACATCATGAAGGACATTCCCTGTCCAGATAGACTTCGGTTCACAAACACCAACAGCCTCCAGGGAGCCTTAAAGCCCTTCCAGTGCCTAGAGAGCTCCAGGAGAGCTGGAGAGGGACTGGGGACAAGGGGGAATGGTTTCCCAGTGCCAGAGGGCAGGGCTGGCTGGGATCTTGGGCAGGAATTGTTCCCTGGCAGGGTGGGCAGGCCCTGGCACAGGGTGCCCAGAGCAGCTGTGGCTGCCCCTGGATCCCTGGCAGTGCCCAAGGCCAGGTTGGACATTGGGGCTTGGAGCAGCCTGGGACAGTGGGAGGTGTCCCTGCCATGGCAGGAGTGGCACTGGGTGGGCTTGAAGGTCTCTTCCACCCCAACCCATTCCATGGCTCCCTGAAAAGCTGCCTTTAGAGTCCAAAGCACTCTCAGGCTGTTGCAAACCCAGGAATGGCTGAAGGACTCTCCAGGGAGGAATCGCTCACCCAGCTCCAGAGGGGCAGGAGCTCAGCCCAGAGCAGCGCATGGAGCATCCCTCACCCTGGGAGCTGCCTAGCTTGGATCCTGAGGCCTGGAGCCCAGTGCTCTGTTTGGAGAATTCCCAGGGCTGGGAGAGCCTCCTGAGCCCCTGGCACAGCTGGGACAGTGTGTGAAGGTGATGGGTGAGGATAATGGGATCAGGGGGATCAGAGTGGATCAGGCAGATGAGTGAGACTTGATCTGTGATGAGGGGTTGGGAATGAAGGGGACAGGATAAAGAGGGAAGAAGGAAGGGGAAAGGGAAGGGAAAAAGGGAAGAGAGAACAAGGAAGGGAAAAAAGGCTGGGAAGAGAAAGGGGAATGGTGAAAGTGAAGACTCTGGACAGACATGGGGACACCTGGCCGGGCAGCACCTGCCACAGGCCTGCACACTGCCCTGCGGACAACAGGTACCTCCTCAGGCACAAAACCCAGGCCCGTGCGCAGCGGGAGGGAACAGGTAAGCGGGGCAGTAGGGTGGGGCTTCTCCTCCCAGCAGGGCAGGCAGCACCCAGGAGGATTTTTTGCGGGAAGGTTTACATGGAATCATTTTCAACCAGCCCCGACCCCCCGGTACGAAATGGCGGCGGGGGGTCAAAATGGCGGGGGAGGGGTGAGGGCGGGGGCGG
>WEIU01023464.1:52706-91935 GCA_013389925.1 Aegithalos caudatus
GCTGGTTCGTGCTCAGCAATGGGCTGCTCAGCTACTACAGGTACCGGCGCCGGGGGGCCGGGCGGGGGGCGCCGGGAGGGGAGGACGGACCGCGGGGTCTGCGCTGTTGCACGGCGAAAATCGCCTCGCGTTGTTTAGTTTGGGCTTTTTTCCCCGTTCTAAAGCCAAACTTAGGTTTTGATCCTGCAGAGCCACGGCGGGGTCCGGTGCGGGGCAGCGGGGCCCCGGGATGATGGAACGCCCTGGATCTCCCATGCTTCTGTCTCTCCATCCCTCCGCTCCTGCTGCAGCAGCTCCGGCTGCTGGAGCTGCCCAACTCTGAACCTCGCAGCCAGACACCCCAAACCCCCCTCCCTTAGCTGTGTAACCTGCTGCTGCCGCTGCTGTACCCTGCCAGAGCCGCGGGAATCCCGCCCCCAGCAGTGCCCGTGCCTGCGGGCGCTGCGGTGGCGGTGGAAGGATGGCCTGGGATGCTGTGCTGGGAATGTTGGGCTTGGGAAGTCAGCCCAGGCTGGGGGACGCAGGGAAGCTCCAGCAGCGATTGCGAGCCTGGCTCCCTGCGCTGTCTGACGCGGTGGGTTTGTGCAGATGGGCTGTGGGCTCAGCCAGGAGCGTGTCAGACACCCCGAGGCTGAATCCAAAGCGGTGTCATCCTTGTAGCTTCTCCTGTGCCGCTTGTCTCACTTGAGTGCTGAAAATACAAACGTGGATGCTGGTGTTCTTATTCTCGAGGAAGGTGACCCGTCTATGGAAGTCGGGTGGAACGAGAGGAGCTTTAAGTCCCGTCCCACCCAGACCATTCAGGGGTTCTGTGATTTGGATCATGTTTATTCTTGTCACTTGCAACACAAGTGTTCTGTCACCCTCAGTGTTGTGCAGCAGATGTTGGTTGTGCTTCAGGAGACACGGAAACAATCCTGGATATTACAGATGATTGAGTTTATGAAATAATAAGTCTTTAAAGTGCCAAACCCTCTGAGACAGGAGTTCTCTCTAAAGGTTATGCCAAAGCTGTTTTTCCTCCCGACATAAAGTTCATCAGCTGATTTCCTCTCAGCTCCAGCTGCTGACAGTAGCCTGAAGCAGATCACAGAGCTCCAGCTCCCTGTCAGATGTGAATAAAAACTCTTCCAGCTCTAAGAGAGACCTGGGTCCCGGGGTTGGACCACAGCAGGTAACAGTGCAGAAGGTAAATGATGTGTTTATCTACTTGGAGTTGTTGAAAACCCTCAAAGAACTTAAGCCAAACAACCTCTCCCCAAAAACATGTAATTACCTCTCAGTAATTCAGCTAATTTACTGTAATCCTTTGTGGAATGCCTTAACTCTGCTCAAAAAGGCTGTTGGAGTTTAACACCCTGCTTGTAACCATGTCAGAATATTATTTTTACGTGTTAATGCCAAGTCTGTCATGAGTGAACAAGTGCTTTTCTTCAACAATTATTTTAGATGGGAGCAACCAGGTTTATTTTAAGACCATTTGATCTGTTTTAGGCTGAAACAACAAACAGAAACACCCAAGAAAATTATTCTGAGCAGCATGTGAAGGAGTTGAAACTTTGTGATGCTTTCAGGCAGGGCAGACCTTCAGCAGCTGCTTGAGAAAAGGGATGCTGGAGGGTTTTGTGCTTCTTTTCATCACTGGGCTTGATGACAACTGAATTAATTTGGTTGTGAGTCAGGAGTACAA
Source organism: Aegithalos caudatus (assembly GCA_013389925.1). Classification (NCBI taxonomy): domain Eukaryota; kingdom Metazoa; phylum Chordata; class Aves; order Passeriformes; family Aegithalidae; genus Aegithalos; species Aegithalos caudatus. The sequence continues at coordinate 54,397 of WEIU01023464.1, forward strand.
AAATACAGTGCAGAACACGTGGTGGAGTCTTTCTTAAGTGGAGAAAAGCCTCCATGATACTCCTCAAATTCAGCGCTCTGGAGCAGTGGCTGTGTCAGCTTGAATTGCTCATCTGGGAGACAGTCTGGGGTAAAAACTGGCAGTTCTGCTTTGAGATGAATTCTAGCTCCATGACAGGAGCCAGGCAGGTGTCAGGCTGCTGCCTGTTCACTGATAAAGAGCATATATCTATATTTGTCTATTTATATATGTTCTGTAGAGGTCTCTGGCTTTCTGAGAGTCACGGGTCTTGCTTTCTGCTGGCTCGTTGTGCTCATCCCAGCTCAGCAGGCCCACACCAGAAGTCTCCTTCCCTGCCCTTGCAGGTGAACTGCTGTGCTCCCTTTATGTTGTCACCTTTGTAGCTGCACAGCCCACCTGATTTAGCTGTGGCTGCTCAGGAGTAGCTTTGTAGAAACTTCATTTTGCTTGTCTAAAGCACAAATCATCTAAACTGGGAAAGCTGCCCCGTGGTGCCCAAGCCGCCTCCTCGCGTGGATTGATTTCGTTCCAGGTTGAAGCTTTTTGTTCCATTTGGATTTCCTGCCACTTGCTCTGTAGCTTTAAACCCCAGCCTGTCACGTTGCCTGGGAGGATTTTGGTTTGCAGAGTTGAGCTGCTGAAATCCCGGGTGTCCCCTCGGTGTCCCTGGCGGTGCTGGTGCGTGGGTGGGTGCTGTGCCACCCTTGGGAGCTGTGCTCAGGGGGTTGCTCCAGCAGCCAAGTGCAACGCCTGTTTGCTGCCCAGTTGGTTTCACAGGGACAGTTTGCTGAATTAAAGCTTCTAATTACAGCATTTTTTTCCCCAAATGGAGCATTTAAAGCCTCCTGTAGCTTTGCTGCATCGATGAAGACATCAAGTCTTGCTGCCAGGGAAACTTCATGTGCCTTTGCTTTGTATTCCCTGCTCTGAACCTGTGAAAAATAACAACTGCTGGGGAACTCCTGAGGAGTTCCTGTGCAGTTCTGTCCTCTGGAGTGAGGTGTGTGGGTTTAGGAAGTTCCTAAATCCACAGCAATATGGTTTTGGAACATTTGCCCTTGATTGTTCTCCTTGGTTGTTTTTGACCAAGGTTTTTGGCTGATTCAGTGATGCCGGCGTGGGAAGGCAGTTTGGGGATGCAGGACTAGTCTGCTTGACTTGCTAATGATCCAAACTCTCTCTCTGAACTCCTCTTGCAGGCTGCCACTCAGATTTATCATAATCTATAATTAGTGGCTCTGTATGGGAGAATCTAATCACCTTGAACAGATAAGTGTTTTCAAGGAGATTAGAGAGGATCTTCAGGTGAGTATTAATTCATCAAAGATTGGCGTTGGCTCATGTGACCATGGATGCTCCAAGAGTCTTGTGTTCTCCCAGCAGCTCCTTGACCTTTCTAAGAGCTCTGGGATGTGTTGGCTCCTCTGTGGGATGGGCTGGAGTTGGGTACCTGTGGGTTGGGTGCCTGGAGAGCCTTCAGCAGTGCTTGGTGTGGGCATGGGGTGTAATGATGAAAGCAATGAGAAATGGAGAGAGGAAAACTGTGTCATTGTTGGGAAGGGAAAGGCTCCTCCATCAAGCAGCATTAACTCCCCTCTTAGAGCAGTGATGGGAGCCTGGGGCACTTCAGCTATCTTGTCTGGGTCATCCTGCAGCTCATTTCCCTGGAAAAGCTTTGTTTCACCGAGCAGCATTCTTCACCAGCTCTGTTATCCAGCAGTTAACTCTTGGTTGGCATCATAAGGGCTTGAGCACAATCCAGAGGTTTTTCCCCTGTTTCTTGTGCTGAGACTGCTGAAAACTGAGGAGGGGAGTTCAGGAAGGAGCATGAAAACCACGGCTGGTAGTAGAGATGTGGGGGGATTGAGGGAGTCTGGGAGACACCTCTGGGAGCCTCTGATCCAGGGAGAGACCTCTGGGAACCTCTGATCCAAGTGCTCTCCCAGCACTGCCAAGGCCAGCACTGCCCCATGTCCCCAAGTGCCACATCCACATGGCTGTGAAATCCCTGCAGGGATGGGGACTCCAGCACTGCCCTGGGCAGCTGTGCCCAGTGCCTGAGCACCCTTTCAGTAAAGGAATTTTCCCAAATCCCACCCTGAGCGTCCCCTGGCCCAGCCTGAGGCCGTTCCCTCTCCTCCTGTCCCTGTTCCCTGGGAGCAGAGCCCGACCCCCCCGGCTGTCCCCTCCTGTCAGGAGCTGTGCAGAGCCACAAGGTCCCTGTTGAGCCCCTCCAGCTCCCTCAGCTGCTCCTCATCACACTTGTGCTCCAGTCCCTGAAATCTCCAAGGTGTGAGCTTGCAGAGCCTCTCAGACCCCTCTTCCAGTGTTGGACCACCGTTGGAGGAGAAAACTTTTCCTTACATTTAGCTTGTATGTGATAAAATGAGGCAACATGCTCTCCTGGAATGATTTTTTGACACCCTTTCCCTCTGCAGACAAATCCTGGAGTGTTTGTCTCTCTTTGGGTGCTGGAGCGTGCAGGTTTCCAGGGCAGCTCTGCAGCTCCTGGTGACTTGGAGCTACTTGTTTTTAAACAGTGATGAATAATTGGTGTTCCCAGTCAGCTTGTTTTCCCATGGCACTCTCTGGATCCATATGGTGCTTTGCTGTTCCTCCTTGTGATTTGCCCATTCTGGAGGCAGCTCCTGGCTGTGCTTTGCTCCTGGGGACACGGTGCTGCCACAGCTCTGTGGGGACACTGCCTGTCCACATGACACCCCCGTGGGGTGGGGGGAACGATGCTCTGTGGGCTCCTGCCTCCAGGCTGGATTGCTCTGCTCCCAGTTTAGTGCTGTGGAGGAGGTTGGGCTCGCTTGAGTCCAAGCAGCCACTGCTGCTGACTCTGCAGGAGGGTATGGGACATGGATCTTGTCCTTAAGGATGGCTCCATCGTGGCTTGGTTATTAGTGCTGGGTGAGGGGATTTACAGCTGTTGCCTTGTTCTGTTTGCTGCTTGCAAACTCTTGACAAGAGCCATGAACCATCTTTCTGCTTTATTTCTATCTGTATCATCTTCATTTGGCTAGGTGGGATTGATGTCATCCCTCATTCCATTCCTGCAAGTTCCAGGCCAAGTTGGACAGGGCTTGTAGCAGCCTGGTCTTGTGGAAGGTGTCCCTGTCCATGGCAAGGGAGTGGAACCTTTAAGATCCCTTCCTGCCCGAGCCATTCCATGATTCTATATTGGCCTAATACTTAATTTGATGTAATTGTAAAAGAAATAACTGCTTTTTCTTGTGCAGAGCTAAACTTGGAGGGGGCAGAGCACTCTGGATTTGTGTGGAAGCACAGCAGCCTGTGCTGCTGTCCCCAAGTTGTCACGTGGGGATCCCTCAGGTAGCCTGGCTCACATGGCAGTGTTCACTCCTGGAGCTGTTGCAGTGTGGAGGTGTTTATGGGCCTGGATCCTTACCTGAGTGAGGTGCCTGTTCCCCTTCCTGGTCCAGCCTCCATTGCTGGAGCACACACTGGTGCAGTTGTGCTTTGCTGTCCCAGGCAAGGGCAGGGATCATGTCCAGCCCTGCATCTCTCCCTCAGCCCTGCTGGAGTGGGACAGCAGGGGCTGTGCTGGCCTTTGGGAGCAGAGGTTGGTGTGAACTGGCTCCTGCTCCAGGACATCCACAGCTGTGCTTACCCCTGGAAAACCCTTGCCAGCCCTTTGTCCTTCTGCTGTTGTGTTTTTCCAGGAGCAGGATGACTGTCCTTTGCCTGGAGAGGTGCCTGGCATCACCTGCCTCTTCCTGAAGCTCTCTTGCCTGTCTTTTTCCAGGGAAGTGTGTATTCAGCTCTGGGAAGTGTGTATTCAGCTCTGACTTGGCTTGCTGCAATTACAGGTTTAAGTTGGTGCTTGTATGGCCTGTCATCCTTTGTACCCACAGTGAGTCACTGGGGAAGGAGCTGATCCTTCTTGTCAGGAGTATTGTGAGGAACCTGCTGTGCTTTCCATGCAGTCTCCCTTGTATGCTGCCTCTTTTTCCCCTGAAAAGGAGTTTCCAATCAGTGCACTGTGCTCTGAACTCACCTCTGAACGAGGATGATGTTCACTATTTGTAGGTTGAGTTATGCTGCAGCAGGTCAGACTACTGAGCTTCTCTGTATTTCCTGCTTGTGTATCAATTGTTGTAGCTGGGAAACTGAGCCTGGTAATTTTAGGTGCCTGAAGTGTTATCAGTGATATCAGAGCCCTCTGCTCCCTGTAGGTCTGTTCAGCTGATGGCCAGCAGCTCAGGTTGTCACCCTGAAATGTGAGGTGTCCCAGCCTGCTGTCAGGAGGGCAGGCAGCATCCTGGAGATTTATCCCTAAATAAGAGAGTGCTTCCAAACCTGAGCTAACTGGAGGTGTTAAATATCCCTTCAGGCCTTTATTGTACTGTTCAATTATTGTACCAGTTCCTACAGCACCGTGTCAGGGATCTTTCTACGCTTTGCATCAGCCTTTGTTTGGTTTCGATCAAGAAGCTCGTTTAATAATTAATGACAAAATCTTCCCTGCTGGCTGAGGGCTGGGCAGGCAGAGCTGAAGCTGGAGGAGAACAGAGCTGGGTGTGTGTGTGTGGTGCTGGGGCAGTGGCTGCTGACTCACAGCCCTGTGTGCAGAGCCTCGGGCTGCGAACGGATCAACGCTGGAATGAAACATGCAGATGGGAAGCGTGGGACTGCGTGTGAGCGGAGCTCTGCCGTGGAAGCAGAACAAATGGGAGCAAATCTCCTCTTTGGTCCCCTTCCAGGCACTTGGGATTTGTTTCTTCCTCTGCAAGCCAGGGCTCCTGGCAGGGCTGTTTGGTACCTGTGCCGTCCCCAGGTGATGCTGCTGCTCCTGAGCATCGCCCTGGGGTTGGAGCTGCTCACAGGCCACACGTTGTGACACTGGCACTGAGGGAGCTGGTGCTGTGTCAGCACTGTTGTCACCTCTGTTTTCCCTGCCCTTCCTTTCACACCAGGCTGTTAGTATCCACTTTCCTGGCTTTTTTTTTTTTNNNNTTTGTTTTTTTTTTTTTTTTTTTTTTTTTTAATCTAACTCTTCAAGGCTATTCCTGCTTTGAATCACGACCGGATAGATGTATGTCCCTGCAGTGACTCAGGGGGAGGTGCTTCACTCCCTAAAAATAGTCTTAATTCTCCAAATCTTTGTGGATGAGAGCACTGTCTGGGCACGCGTGGCTGTTTAAAGCAGCTTCTGCAATGCATGTGGGGGAAAATATGGTGAAGTGGGAGTCAGTGCCTTTCTCTTTTCCTTCTTTAACACAAAGCAGTGATTCTTCATCTGTTAGTAATAGCTAGAGCAGGTTTCTTCTAGGAACTTTGTAAGAAACAGTGCAGGAAGATGTTGTTGTTGGGGCCTCCTGGTTATGAGCTGCTGTTGTGAGTAAGATCTTCTCACTTCAGGCTTGGTTGGTTGGCACAGACACGTAAACACTGTGGCTGGGTGGGCTCTCAAAGAACAGTGAACTCTCCTTGCCGTGGCACAGCCGTGGGTGTGACAGCAGGACTGGGTAGCCTGGATGGCAGCAGAGCTCCTTTGGGGAGTCTTACTTGGCCTCCTGGTGCTGGTGATGTTCAGGTCCATGGCTTAGTTTCCTCAGGGATGCTCCCAGAGCCGTGGGGCTGTGTGTGCTGTGTTCCAGCTGTGCCGTGATGCTGTTCCCAGCTGACTTGGTGCTTTGTGCCTGTCACTCACCCCAGCACAGAATTAGAGTATTTGTCACAGCAGCAAATATCCATGGCAACTAATTCCCCAGCTCTGGAAATCTTCACCATTTTTGAAGTTTCTCTTTTCCTGTGAAATGCACAGGGGTGGTTCCACAAACTTTATTTTTCAGGTCTTCTGCAACTGTCAGGAGTGGTCGCTCTTCTTGGAAGCGCTTGAAAAATACAGCGGTCCCAGTTCGGAAGATGGGGTGAGTTTGGGTAGATTTGGCTGGAGCATGGACATGGGGACTGGGATGTGTTCATGGCAGTGGGATACAGACCTGCCCCTCCTCTCCAGGACTGTGCAGGAGGGGAGACCACAAGATTAAAGAAGCAGACTTTGGTCTTGGAGATGGGGAGATGCTGTGCAGGAGGTGGGGGTGGCAGCTGTGCCCGCAGCTCGTGAGGAGTCAATGAAGTTGTGTCAGGAGGTTTAGATTGGATTTTAGGAACAGCTTCTTCCCCCAGAGGTGCTGGCACTGCCCAGGCTCCCCAGGGAATGGGCACGGCCCCGAGGCTGCCAGAGCTCCAGGAGCCTTTGGACAGCGCTGCCAGGGATGCCCAGGGTGGGATTGGTGGGGGTCTGGGCAGGGCCAGGAGCTGGATCCATGATCCCTGGGGGTCCCTTCCAGCTCAGGAGATTCCATGATTCTGTAAATCTGTGTTAAGCTTCAGCCTTTGGCTTGAAGCCCTTTCTGGACGGCTCAGTCTGGGAGTGCTTGGGTAGTGCCTGGTGGCAGGGCCGTGTTCTCCAGCAGCCCCATCCTTTGTTCTTGGAAGAGAGAACCTTCCGCCTTTTCTCTTTCCAAGCATACACGTTCCTGTGACTGATGCTGGATGCTGTTTATCTGCTGTTTATTATTCCCAAGTTGCCACTGTGGTGTTTCCCAGCAGGGATTGTGGAGCAGAAGGCACTGCAGGTTTATAGTATGTGGTCAGGTGGAACTGCTCCATGGCTTTATTTTATCCCAGCAGAGTTTTCCATTCCTTGTCAGCTGGGTCTCTATGGTCTGTTCTGGGGAGAGTCTGCTTGAGGCTCCCTGGCTTTGCATCTCTGCTGGGATGGAATTTTTATAAGCAGGAGGAAGAGAGTGCTCAAACTAAAAGTCATTTTGTGATGGCACAAAGGTGACAATCATCTTAATACTGCATAATTTACATGTGGCACACATGGCACACCGTCAGCTCCCACTTGGAATTGTACACAACATGCAGGACTCCCTTTGGGAGCTGGGGTGGTGGTGGTGCTCTGCATCCTGTCAGGCATTGATTAGGAGTCCATTTCACTTGATTGGTTTTTGGTAGCTGTGATAAGGTCCTGGTTCATTAGTTGCAGTATTTGCTGTGTAATGTGGTTATTACCGGGTGAGCGCCCTCGCAGCCGGGCTGTGGGCGATGCCAAGTGGAGCAGAGAGGTCACAGCTCTGGATTCCAGAGGGACTGAGGCAGGCTGGAGCAGCAGGGTGATGGGAACCCTGTGATGTTCAGCAGGGGCAAACACCAGCCCTGCCCTGGGGCTGCTGCTTGGAGCAGCTTTGTAGAGGAGCCCCTGGGGACAAGGAGGTGACCAGGAGTGACCAGAGGTGAGTGGTGGCTTTGGCTGTGTCAGCAGAAGTGTTGAGGGAAGGGACTGTCCCCTCTGCCCAGCAGAGGAGTGCCCTGGGTGCACTGCCTGGGCCATCAGGCTGCTTTGGGATGGGGCTGGAGCAGAGGAGACAGGAACACCCACAGCTCCATGGTGGAGGGTGTGAGAGAGGGGACAGAGCCTGGCTCTGCTCCTGGCAGGCTGAGGCATGGGCTGGGAGAGCCTGTGGGAAATCCTGCATGGACACATGGAAGTGTGCTGGCTTGGGAGTGAGGACTGAATGCTGGGATAGGGATCTGAAGAGGATTCTAGGGTTATTTCTAACACTTGTGGTGAGTTTGCCCTCAGCTCTCTGCATGCTGAGGGGGCTGAGGAAAAGCCACGTCCTGTCAATGCCAGGGGAGCCCTGGTGATTTCTGTGCCTGAACCCTTCAGGCTGTTTCACAGAGCATCCTCCACTTCCATGGCACTCTGAATTGAGGGACATGGCACCCTGACACTGGGACAGCCTGAGGACTGGCAAGGCAAATTTATGGGCTTGTAATGTGCTTTACTCCTCCATCAGGCTTTTTCCTGTTGAAGCTTGTTATAAGAAAAGTGTTTTGCTGGAACACTTGGGGAGGCAAGGGCCCAGTGGTGTTTCTGATCCTTTTAGGAGTGGGATTGGTTTAGGAGCTGATGGACAGGAATTTTCCTTTTTTTTTTTGCCTGTGCAGTCTCTGGGATGTCCCAGCTGGGTGCTGCCCTGGAACTGTTTTCCCAGGAACCTGCATTTTTTATGGGTAAACAGAGAGTATACACTGGGTGAGGCATCTGCCTCTCCCTTTCTGTCCCTTTCTTTTTCACCACGAGGAAAGTAGTAAAATATTCTATTTCAAAATGGAAAAAACCTATGGATGCAAGCTCCTTGGAAATTCAGTTTTAAATTCGAAAGTTGCCTTGTAGAGGTCTGGAAATTTGTTCTTTGTTGCTCTGTAAGAAGCCCATTTTTCCCTCCTTACAGTTGCAGCCATCCAGCCCGGAATTGTCACTTGTAAGTACCTTGAGAGGCTGCAGCTCTGTGTCCCAGCACAGATAAGGTCTGTAATTACTGGGTTGGATTGAGTTCTGCTGCACTCCTGCAGCCCTAAGGTGCCTTTGCAGTGCAGGAATGACACCTCTGCCTGCATGAGGCTGATATTGCCCGTTTTTGGAATGTTGTAGGTTAATTTAAGCACAAAGCACACGCCCTGAGAACGGGATTGATCCCATCAGGGTTTGTACAATTGATTTCCAAGTGCACAGTAGCTGAACAGCCTTAATGGTTGTGAGAGTCACATTCTGCAGGCAGTGGAGACTGGGAGCTTTAGAGAGGAATCCCTGTGGATGCTGCAGGGAGGCAGTGACGCATTTCAGGGAGCAGTGGGATCGTGGCAAGGAGCTTCTCTCTGTCACGAGGCTGCAGTGCCAGGCCTGGGGTGTCACAGAGTCAGCCTGGGGAGAAAGAAATCTTGAATCATGGAATCATGGAATGGCTTGGGGGAAAGGGACCTTAAATCCCATCCATTCCCACCCCTGCCATGGCAGGGACACCTCCCACTGTCCCAGGCTGTCCCCAATGTCCAACCTGGCCTTGGGCACTGCCAGGGATCCAGGGGCAGCCACAGCTGCTCTGGGCACCCTGGGCCAGGGCCTGCCCACCCTGCCAGGGAACAATTCCTGCCCAAGATCCCATCCAGCCCTGCCCTCTGGCACTGGGAAGCCATTCCCTGTGTCCTGTCCCTCCAGGCCTGTGTCCCAAGTTCTTCTGCAGCTCTCTTGAAGCCACTGGAAAGGGCTCTCAGGTCTCCCTGGGGCTTTCTCTGCTCCAGGCTGAACAATCCAATTCTTTCAGCTTTAATGCAGTGAGGCTAATGTTGGCAATTTGGTCCAAAGTGTTTTCATGAAGATTTACAGTTTCTGTGGTTTTAGGAAGGACGAATTTCTAAAGTAGCTAAAACACCAATATTAAGTCAGGCATTACCCTGAAGTGGGGCATCCTTATGGGTACAGAGGGAATTAGAGTTTTGTTTCCAAATATTTCTGCTGATTTCTGTTTGCCTTGTAAAGGAAATAAGTAGTGAGCCCTTTGTCCCATGGGGCAGGTACATAAATTCCCTCCACTATTAGCATGAGGTGTAGCTTTAATTTCCAAGTTAAAAATAAATTATTGCCACTGTACATGTAACAGACCATTATACCATCAGGTGTGGTCTTAATTTACAAACTGGTTTATTGATGGAACTGCTGGTTTGGTGTAAACCCAGCAGAGGTGTTTGAATCCCTGTGTGGGACCAGTGCAGTGCTGTGATGGCATTTGTGGGGCACATCCTGCTGCTGCACCTTCATCCCTCAGCACAACCTCATGGGAAGGGTTTGTGCCGTGCCAGGTCTCTATAAAAAGAATCTGCTCCCATGTGCAAGCGTTGGAGTCGGAACAGCTTAGCTTAAGTGAGCCTGGATGAGATGTGATCCTGCTCCCTCACTTGGGAAAAGGGCATTGTGCTGCTTTGCACTGCTCTCTGCTCCTTGCTATCATACAGTCATGGAATAGCCTGGGTTGGAAGGGATCCACAGGAATCATCAAAGTCCAACTCCCGGGATATGTTCCTATGGGAGAATTCCTTACAGTAGCCTAGCTTCTGTCCCTATTTTTTAAAAGCTCTGATAACATAAAGATAGATACAAAATTGAAGGTTTAAACTTCCTGTAGAAGTTTGAAGAAATAAAAATGGGTAGAGAAAGTTTAAAAAAAAATAAAATTCAAGCAGTTTGGTGGGAAGAAAGGAGGGGAATGGTCACAGCTTTATTTGTCCCCTGCATGGAGTCCTGCCTGGGAAACTAGATGAGCACTGGGCTCTGTTCCTCTGCAGCTCAGCTGGCTTTTTCCTTCTCTCTTGGGACACTTCCCATGTCATCCCTTGTGTGCTTTATGCTCCTTTGCTGGAATCCTCCCAGCTGCTGAACCTGCCAGGGTGAGACCCCCAGGGCTGAGGGTCCTGCTGGAGAGACCATGGGCCTTGAGCCAATTTCTTGGAGCCATTCAAGGAGCACTTGGATGCAGAGAGAGGCTTCTAGGCCAAGCCTGGCCTTTCTATCTGTTTAAAAAATTGTATACATAGGTGCTCTTCACCACATGGGAGTTCAAAACTGGAGAGCAACATTGATCTCCCTGCTGTTGGCTGGAGGAGATGAAAAGCTCTGGAAAAGCTGTGGAGAGCTGGATTGCTTGTGGTGCTGGCTGCACTTCTGGTGTTTGTTTGTTGTCTCACACCTCACTGGGAGCGTGGATCGCTGCACAGATCCTGCTGGGACACACGTGGCAAATGTCTGTCTGCTTCTCCTGTTTTCCCTGCTTTCCTGCACTGGCACAGCACCCAGCCTGTGTGGTATCTCCCTGCTTCCTTCCTCGGCTGGGATTTGTCCTGAAGAGCAGCCAGAACCCTGCATTCTGTCCTAGCAGTCTGGTTTTGCAGTTGCTGGAGAGGCAGGGGAGGAGGTGTTCTGTGGAAGGGAGCGTTGGATGCAGCTCCTACAGAAATGAAAGATGCTGAGGGCTAAAAATAAACCATTCCCAGCCCTGTTCCTGTGATGGGAACTGCTGGACACGAGCTCTCAGGGATGGAGGCTTTTGATGTCCTCTATGAAGCACCAGGGCCTGGGCTGCAGTGGGATTTTGGGACCTCCTGGCACAATCCTGCTGCTTCCCAGGAGCCTGAGCAGCTGAGGGGGCTGTGGGGTTGTGGAGTTGTCTGGCCAAGCAATGTGTAGAATTGGGGGTTTTCTCATGAAAAAACAACAGCTAAAGGGGCTCTAAAAGAGCTGGAGAGGGAGTTCAAACAAGAGCCTGGAGTGACAGGACAAGGGGAATGGCTTAAACTGGAAGAGGGTAGATCTAGATTGGATATTAAAAGGCAATTGTTCCCTGGGAGGGTGGGCAGGCCCTGGCCCAGGGTGCCCAGAGCAGCTGTGGCTGCCCCTGGATCCCTGGCAGTGCCCAAGGCCAAGTTGGACATTGGGGCTTGGAGCAGCCTGGGACAGTGGGAGGTGTCCCTGCCATGGCAGGAGTGGCATTGGATGGGATTTAAGGCCCCTACCAAGCCATTCCATTGGGATTCTGTGGATTGCTTTGTGTGTACTGCAGGCTGCTTTGGAAGCCCCTTGGCTTCCCAGAGTGGCTGCTGGAATGGGAAGGAGTGACTCTGGATAAATTCTGGTGCTGCTTTAGTGGGCGTGGAGCAGAGGGTGGGATGGCAGCTGGGTGTTCTGGAAGGTGTGGAGCTGTCCTGTGCAGGGAGGTGATGGCCAGGCTTAGCTGCAGCCAGGGGAGCACAAAGGGGTGAGAGAAGGGCAGGACTCAGATTGTGCTGAAACAACTGAAACATTTCTGCATTAAAACCTCTGAGCATTTATTGCACCACACAAGTTGCCTTGCAACACAATGCACTGAAATAACACAGAGTCTGGTCTGGGCAGTTGGGAAATTGGCTGAAAGCTGCAACTCATCCTTGTCTATGTGTGAGAGCCGTCCCATGTGAAGGTCACCCACTTTGCCTTCCCTCTTGGCTGTTCCTGGTAACCCACAGTCAATATCCTCAGGGTTTTTGCAGAAAATGTGCAGCCCTCAACACTGATCCCAGAGCATGGCTTGGATTACAGATTTATTGAATGGTTTAGATTGGAAGGGAATTGAAATAGCCTCTTATCCACCCCAGCCATGGCAGGGACCCCTCCCACTGTCCCAGGCTGCTCCAAGCCCCAATGTCCAACCGGGCCTTGGGCACTGCCAGGGATCCAGGAGCAGCCACAGCTGCTCTGGGCACCCTGTGCCAGGGCCTGCCCACCCTGCCAGGAAACAATTCCTGCCCAAGATCCCATCTGTCTGTTTGTCTGTCCCTGCCATTCTCCCTTGTGCTGGCACTGAGACTCCATGCAGAAGGACATTGGGTCTCACAGTGAAGCAGCTGGGATGTGCCAGGCCTGTCCCCAAGTTCTTGGCCAAGGTCACTTGGGCACCTGCAGGATTTGATCCAAAAGCACTTTCAGTCCTCCCTGCCATGGCTCAGTAAGTGGTTAACTCTTGATTTCTGTTTTAAATAAAACTCTTGGTATCTCCAGCATCTGGAATTCCAGCTGCCAACATTTTTTATTTTATGGGTGGTGTTGTAAGGGATGGGAAAGGTCTTGCACTGTGCCACACTGCCCCTTGCACTCACACTGCTGACATGGTTTGCTCCTCTGCTTGCATTTCCCTCTGTTTCCTCAGTTTTTAGGGGAAACCTGCTCTTCCCAGGATTGCTGACCTCCACACTCCACAGGAGCGTGTCCTGCAAGGATCAGCTGATTGTTTCCTGGCTCTGGAGGTCATGGAGCCACCTTGTCTGCAACACTCAAGGGCAGGCTCCCTTCTGCTCTCAAGCAGTGATTTCCTGCCCACTGGAATCTGTTCTGGAAGCAGGCAGCTGCGTCCACTGACCCCTCCCCAGGGGTGGCTGCTCCCAGGATTGCAGGGCTGAGCGTGCCTTTGTCACAGACTCGAGTCCTGGCTGGTCACAGGATGCTGCAGAAGGTGTTGGCTGATGTGGGGAGTTTGCCTGCGTGTCCTGTTCAGGGGGAGGATGGAGCTGAGGGAACCCCTCTCCATTCTGCCCTGGGCACACACCTGAAACCTGCCTCCACATAAACATCTAGGAGAGTGGTCGGTGAACTGAGGATTTCGTAGTCAAGGGCTGAGAAACGACAGTTCAGCTTTTAAATATGAAGTTTTATCATTCTTCTTGTGCCTTAAAATAGAGGAAAAAATATATATTTATGCAACCGTGTGGGCTTTGCATCCGGGTATCTATCCTTAAAGAATATTTCATCCAGAATCTGGATATCTATCCCTAACAAATATCTCATCCACACAGAGATCCTGGGCTATAATTGAGCATTGTTTGAAAGCTGGCAAGAAGTCAGGAGTGTGATGATTTTAGAGTGGTGTTTGAGGTCACAGACTGTAATTCATGTGCTGTCTCTGAGGGGAATTTATTGGGTACTGAAAATGTTAACATTGACAGTAACTTGCAGAAAGGAGAGATGCTTTCAGCGTGGAAAAATTCTTGGAAGTGAGCTCTCCTACCCACCCTCAATCTCAGAAAGGTGGGATAAGTCTTGTGCTTGAAGCAAATGCATCCCTAAAGTCTGTAGTCTGGGAAACCAGGGTTTTTAAACCACTCTGAATGTTGCAGTTGAGATAGAAACTGTTGGGATAGGAATAAAAAATGGGTTTTAATGTTGACTGTGTGTGCCCTGTGTGCTATTATGTCCTTGGCTGTGGTGGTGAGAAAAGATAAACACGAGTTGACTGTGGCTGATCTTTATGCTGATCATTTAACACAATGTGCAAGAGCTGAAGCACCAGTGGAAACTTGAAAGCAGAGGCTATAATGAGAAAAATGACTGCTTGAGGCTCTGCTGCAGTGCAATTATTTCTTGTGTAGTAAAGAGCATTTCTTAAATGACTTGAGTGTGGTCACCCCCTGTTTGTTCTTGCTTAGAAATGAGGCACTGAGCTCCTGAGTCAGGCCTGGCCTTGGTCTTGGATTATCCTGCTAGCTGTGGAGGGGGTGGGATCTGGAACAGAGCTTCCATGACTGGTGGGAGATCCCTGATGGGAGATCACTGATGGGAGATCCCTGATGTGATAAACCCAGCAGCACCTGAAAGTCTCTGGTGAGCTTTTGTGATAAAGGTTTGGTGGGATTTCCCACCTCTGGATCTTGGGCATTTTAGTGCCTGACTCCTGCAGCCATTCCCAGCTCCATGAGCACAGCCTGGCTCCCACAGCCATTCCCAACTCCATGAGCACAGCCTGGCTCCTGCAGCTATTCCCAGCTCCATGAGCACAGCCTGGCTCCCACAGCCATTCCCTGCTCCCACAGCCATTCCCAACTCCATGAGCACAGCCTGGCTCCCACAGCCATTCCCAGCTCTATGAACAGGGCCTGGCTCCTGCAGCTATTCCCAGCTCCATGGGCACAGCCTGGCTCCCCAGCCCTGCTCAGGGGCTTTGCTGGAGCTGCTGAGCTGGTTTGGTTTCTGGCTCTGAGTGACAGCAGTGTCCCTGTGCTGGGCCAGCTGCCACCAGGGACAGGCTCCTTGTGCATTTCCTTCTGCTCCCATACTGAGATGTTTTCCCATGCTGAGTTCCTTTAATTCTGCTCTTGCAGGCAGCAGTGAAGGCCATTTTTGTGGCTGCAGTGGAGTTGGGTGGGAGGGAGGCCAGGGTTGTTCTGTTTCACACCAGCCCAGGGAGTGCCCGTGCCCTGCAGGGCTGGGGTTGTGCTGGAGCAGGCAAAGCCCCAAACCAGTGCCTCCAGCAGCTTCTGGGGTGCCCACGTTTGCAGGGCTGATATCCTTATCAGCCAGGGCCACACCAGCCTCTCCAGAGGGGCAGAGGAGATAGCACAGCGTGCTGGGAGGAGTGGGAGTGCTTGCTGGTAATTTCTCAAACATTAGGGTGGTTTTTTTCTTTCTTTTTTTTTTGTTTTTTTGCATAAAAATTCCAACACAAAGTCTCTTTGCCAGCCATATCAGCTGATATCTGCACTATGGCTTAGTTTCTCTCCTAGCCACTGCTGAGGTGTCCTGGCAGGAAACCTGCACCATGCACATGAGAGGGGCAGAAATGTGGTATAAAAGGGAATCCCAGAGGTGTGCAGCAGGATGGGCTGACTTCAGAGAACCTTTGTATTTGGAGTGGGAGTCTTGTGGGAGCACTGCAGAAACAACATTGAGGAACGAGGGGAAGGGAACTGTGGCTTTTGCTGTGATTCTGATTTTTGGCAGGGAAAGCATTTTGAGATCTGAGTGCATTTTTGCAGATTTTACACAGGTTTTCAGGAAAAGAGCCCCTGTGCTTGGCACCCAGCTCAGATATGTGGTATGTTGGGAGGAGCTTGCTCTGTGCTCCTCAGCCCCACAGCATCTTAACCTTGATTTTATTTAGGAAAAGAGGTGAGGGGTTGCCTGGGTGTTGTTTTCAGAGCCCTTTCAGCTTGGCAGTGTTGATTTTCCTGTCCTGAACACTCCTTACACCCATGCACTTCCCCAGCAGGGAGTGTTCTGGTGGAACTCTCACACTGGAGATGCTTCCAAGCAGGAAGTGCTGGCACTGGCAAAACGTCCCATCCTCCTGGGATGTTGAATGGAACCTTCCTGGCAGGCAGTGCCAGGTCCTGCACTGTGACTCTGAGGAGATTTGAATGACAAATTCCCTGTCCTGAGCTCCTCTGGAGGTTTTCCCCCCTCTCTGAAGCCCAGAGAGACAAGGGCTGTTTGTGAATGATCTGGGGCAGAAGGCATCTTCCAGGTTTTTCCTTGTCCCTTTGCTGGGATGGGTACTGCAGCCACATTAAAGTGGAAAAGCACTGCAGAAAGCAGCGTGAATTCCAGATTGCTGTGCTTATTGCTTGCTTACAGAGGAGCTGTGTGGCCAAATCTTCATTAAATCCATGCTTGGGTGGTGTTGCTGAGGCTCTTTGGTGTTGGGTCCCAGTGTGGGCGGGGGTTTGTCTCAGCAACTGGCTTGGGAAGCTGCTGGATAGGCTGTGGAGGAATATTCCTGTGATCTGTGGAGGTGGTGAGTGCCTAAGCTGCAGACATCCCTCTGGCTGCTGAGGATTGCAGCCAGGATTCCAGCCTGGATTGCATCCCTCTGGCTGACAGGGATTGCAGCCAGGATTGCATCCCTCAGATGCTGGTGAGGGTTGCAGCCAGGATTGCAGGCTTGCCCTTAACCCTGATCGTTCCCTATCCATGCCCATCCTGACTGCAGCCAGTTGCAGATTAGTTGGCCTTTAAATAGATCTAAATCTAAATTGTTTTTACACCAATCTCAGCCCAACACTTGCCTTGTGCTTGTTTGGGGTCGGTTTGTGCTTCCTTGGTTTTGGGGAAGGCAAAAAGAGGAAGCAAAGGAAAATCTGAGCTGTTTGTCACATGGAGCTTGTGGTTTGTGAGAGCTTTGCTGAACCAGCTGTGGTGTGCTGAACTCACTGGGAAAATACCTCTGGAGGCATGCTCCTGCATCCCCTTGGGTATTTGAGTTCTGGGATTGAGTTGTCATAAACTCCCTTTTTCCTTGAACCCAGGGAGAGTAATAACCCCAAGAGGGTTGGTTTCAATGTTCCACGCCCTGAGTTCAGGCATCTGAGCTCAAATTCAAGTGCTTTTTGGCATTTCTCATGCCTAAAAGGGAAGCAGAGATTTCACTGGCTTTATACCCCCAAAAACTGAACAAAGGACACGGGAAATCTCAGTTTATTGGGAAATGTGCCTTGGAGCACTTGTGCAGGTGGGCTCTAACATTTCAAGTGTGGTGTGGGGGTGACAGGGAATTCAAAGAGCACATAAGGGCTGGAAGGATGCTCTGGCAGTGGGAGCTGAGCCATGAGGGAGCTGTTGTCTGGGAGGGGGTGGTGGCACAAGAGCCTTTTGTTGGCACTGAGCAATGGGGAGAGCAGCTCCTATCCCTGCACCCTGTGGGAATGCTGGGAGGGCTGGGAGAGCTCAGCCTAACCCAGGTAGCTGTGGTAGGCTCTGAATTCTGCATGGAAATCCTTGTGCCTTGTGCTGCATCCTGTGGGAAGAGAGAGCTGTGCTGCTCAGGCACAGCAGGGACTCAAGGCTGTGGCATCTCTTGTGCTGCCTCCCACTCCTGGGAAGAAAATAAACCACTGTCCTCAGCTATTGGATTGTCCAATTCTGCCTGGTTTGTTCACTGTCCTTGATTTCTCTCCTTCCCTCTGCCTGCAGCAGTCCTTGTACCTGACTCCAAAGGGCATTTCCCAATTGGCCATGGGTATAAATATTCCTCTATGGCTGCAGAGCCCTTAATGTTACAATATTTTCCAGTATGGTGAAGAAATTAATTTCATAAGCTGGTTTCTACTTAATCTGTAGAAGAATTATTAGAAAAAACAGGCCTTAATCTCTGAGTCTGGAGAGGTCAGTGGTGTAAGAAGCAATGAGGGTGTCACAGAGTCATGGAACAGAGTGGGGTGGGTGAGACTTTAAAAATCATCTTGTTCCAACACCTCCCACTGTCCCAGGCTGCTCCAAGCCCCAATGTCCAACCTGGCCTTGGGCACTGCCAGGGATCCAGGGGCAGCCACAGCTGCTCTGGGCACCCTGGGCCAGGGCCTGCTCAGCCTCAGAGGAGAGAATTTCTTTCCAATATCCCATCTAACCCTGCCCCTGTCCATGGAAGCCATTCCCCTGTGTCCCTCTGGGCCCTTGTCTGAAGCCCCTCTCTGTGTTTTATGAAGCTGTTGGGTTTGTGCTGTGGGGGAGTGTGTTTGCTCCCGGCTGTGTTGGATTGGGTTTTGGGTGTGATCTGCAGCAGTTCTGGAGCCTGGATTTCTAATTTTGTTGAGATCTGACAGCCAGAGCTGTTTCTGAGCTCCAAATGCAGCGTGGTGCTGGAGCTCCCTGGGAAAGTCCCTCCCTGTGTCCCATGGCAGCTGCAGGGATGAACCTGGGATCGGTGTCCAGCTCAATCCTACAACATCTGTGTAGTGACAAGTGCTGCTGTGAGGACTCTGTACCTCACTGCCAGAGACTCAGAACCCACCCCAAACCACAAACAATTTCACTCTCTTCCTGACAGTTTGTGCCTCTTCCTTTTCAAACTCTTGAGATGTTCCTTATTTTCTCCTTGGACCCTGCCTAAGGGAGGAGTTTCTGGGAGCATCCCTGCTGGCTCAGCCCCGTGCTGTGCTGCCCACCCAGCTGAGCTGTGGGACCTGCAGGAGCCTGTCTGGTCCTGCAGGAGAGGCTGTGGCTGGATCTACACTCACCCCCCAAACCTGGACAGCAAAACTTCCTTGGGAAACAAATAATTATGTAAGGCAAGGAGAAAGCCCCAAGATTGTGCAGCACCAGCAGATTTTTCTGTAAACGCTGTTTCAGTTAGGCAATACTTGCTGGGTAAGCAGTGTCCAGGGAGCTGAGTGCTGCCCTGCACATGGTCTGGTGTGGCTGCTGGTGCCTCCTGCTTGTTCCAGAGCTCCCAGCAGGGCCCTGTTGGAGCTCTTGGTGCTGCTTTCCCAAGAGAAGACTGAGCCAGAGGCTGCTCATGAGCTGTTCTGGCTCCTCCTGAGCCGTGCTGGCTCCTGGATAATCCTGGGATGGAGTCCCTGGAGTGTGTGGTCTGAGGCTGGGGGTTCAGATGCAGCCTCTGAACCCCTCAGTGCCCAGATTTCAGTGGTGGTAGGGTAACAGGAGGGATGAAAGCCCTTTAGTCCTCCCTGACTGGGATAAGGAAGGCAAAACCTCCTGAGTCTTTAGGAGCCTCTCCTGCCCATCTTGTGCTTCTCTGAGCCTGTCCTGGGGAGGTGGCTGAGTGTGAGCCCTGCAGTGACCTACACTGACACCAGGAAGCAGTGATAAGATGGGAATTTAGTGTTTGAGATCCTATGGACAGCCTGGGAGAGCTGGGGGTGCTCCCCTGGAGAGGAGAAGGCTCCAGGGAGAGCTCAGAGCCCCTGGCAGGGCCTAAAGGGGCTCCAGGAGAGCTGGAGAGGGACTGGGGACAAGGCATGGAGGGACAGGACACAGGGAATGGCTTCCCAGGGCCAGAGGGCAGGGCTGGATGGGATCTTGGGCAGGAATTGTTCCCTGGCAGGGTGGGCAGGCCCTGGCCCAGGGTGCCCAGAGCAGCTGTGACTGCCCCTGGATCCCTGGCAGTGCCCAAGGCCAGGTTGGACATTGGGGCTTGGAGCAGCCTGGGACAGTGGGAGGTGTCCCTGCCATGGCAGGGGGAGAACTGGATGATCTTTGAGGTTCCTTCCACTCCAAACCATTCCATGATTCCATGATAGTGAATGAAGTGCACTGATGTGTGAGGCTGATAGCAAAGCAGTGGTTTTGAGATAATCAGGGGAATCTGTAGGATGAGAGTGTGAATGTATTTCAGGATATAACTTAAGCTGTATTTGTATTTCCCTGTGGAAGTGCCTCAGAACAGAGGTGGTACTGGAGACTGGCCTTGCCAGCTTGGAAGGGGACCCTCAGTCAGTGTTTGTGTAGCTCCCTGCTGGGTTTCAGGTGGATAATCCAGTTTGGAGACATGTCCCTCACTTCCATGAGTGTTTCTGGCCCCCTCACGATGCCAGATGCCCCCAGCCAGGACAGAATGTCACAAGGTCCCTCCAGGTGTCACTCCTGCCCTGCTTGGCTGAACTGGAGCAGCTGTTGAGCTGTCAGGATTGCAGGAATACTCTGGTCCCAGGGTTGGGAGCTCCCAGACCTCCTGTGGATGCTCAGGCTGGAATTCTGCTGTGCCTGGAACATGGGGACCAGTCTCAGTTCCCTGCTGGGTTCCTCTGCCTGACGCTGTCAGAGCTGTCAGACAAGAAGTTGAGTTTTAGGAGGGACAGGGCTGCCCAGAATGCTGCAGAGCCTTGCTGGGGGGAAGAAAAATCTAAGAGGAATTCCAGAGGCATCCCTTGTGCTTGTGAAGCAGAGTTGGGAGCAGAGTGTGAGCTGGGCTTGTTCATTCCTTGCTGTGTCCTGTTAACTTCCAGCAGAGCCACACAGTTATAATTACAGATTCTGTGTAAGCAGCACCTTCCCAGCATCCAGAGCTCAATCTTTGGCTGTTGGGATATCACCAAAACCACAGCTGTGGAGCTGGCAAGCAAAAACCATTTTATTATCTCCTTTTTTCACTTCTTCTCTTTGCTCTGTAGATAAACCTGTCCTGTGAGCCCTTCCAGGGAGATTTGTTGTTTATATCCAGGGAGATTTGGTACAGTTGTTAAAAATTGGGAGCATCTTTCTCTTGCACAGCAGTGGCATGCTGAGCAGCCTCCTGGAGCTCAAGTGTCCCTTCAGAAGTAGGAAGCAGGTCTTTAAATTATAATTTGCTGCTCTTTTATGGCACTGCAGTGTGGAGCTGCTCTGCCAGGCTGTAGAATCCAAGTCACTGAAAATCAGACTCCAGGAGTTTTAGTCTGAAGCCCTTTTAAGGAACTGATGCTGTAAATTGTCTTGTCAAGCTCTCTTTGTTTAGATTTGTGGTGTTAAGGAGCTGAAGCAGCTTTTTCAATCAAAGGAAGGGAGAAATGCTATAAATAGTATTTTAAAAAGAAAATCTTTCAAGATTTTTGCAAAACCTGTCATTGTGAGTGGCTGGAATACAAGAGCTGTGCTGGGCTGGTGGGTAGGGTGGGTGATGGAGATGCCAGAATTTTCACCAGTCTGAAATTTGTATGATACTGTTGAAATAAAAAAAAGGAAAATATATATTCAGAGCAGCAACATCTGCTGGCTTGGAAAAAATCCGTGTGGGAATTGGGACCTGTGCATCCAGAGGAGGTTGGACAGCTGAAACAGGGTCTTGCTGGCGCTGTGGTAAAAGATATCCATGGTTTTAGAGTAAGGAATCTCCTCTCTGATGACCTTAGCACATCCATAACAGCACTGCTCTTGCCACAAGCCTGATTTTGGGGATAAGCCATGGCATCTGTGCGTGATCCCTGTCCTGCTGTGCCTGGAGCTGGGTGCCTGGGCTGGGCAGCGTTGCCTTGGGCCGATCCCTCAGTGCTTCCATGGAGCCTGTCCTGGTGCTTTGGGATCTCGCTGCTGGGAAAAAGGGACATACTGATGTTGGTATGATGATGTTTGCTGTCCCCTGGCTGGCTGGCTGGGTGCTTTAGTCCTCCCTGTGGTATTTTGGGGTGTTTTTTCCCTCTGGTGTGTCCTGGCCGAGACTCCAAGGCTGTCATTCCCCCCCAGCCTCCCATGCACAGCTCTAATTCCGGCTCTCCGAGGGCGAATCCCGGCGCTTGTTGCTCCCTCGCAGAGCTCAGAAATGGCAGGGGCTGAGCTGCCTGCACCTCCGTGTGCTCCGTGTCCGTGTTTAACCTCCCTCGGCCGGGTGCTCTCCGGGAGCGGCGCTCCCGTGGTGCGGGAAGGGCAGAGCCGGGAGCTCTGCCGGGATCGCGTTACACCAGAGCCGGGTGCCAGCCGTGAATAAACAGCTCCAGCTGACCACCAGGGCTCTGAAGGGCACCTCTGCTGCTTTCCCCGCCTGTGGACACTGGAGATTGCTGTTGGCTCCGGGCTGGGTCAGGTGCCTGCCTCGTGTGTGGGTGCTGATGGATGGGAATTGATTTCCCTTGCAGATTGGCACGGGAAGGGAGCTGGGAGAGCAGCATCCTTGGGTGGGAGAGCCAGGCTGCTCGAACGGCTGCGGTTGATTTAGTGCAGTCACCTTGGAGACCTTTGCTTTGTGGAGAAGAGAAAATGATTTTAGCAGCTCTCTCAAGGTGGGAAGGGAGCCCTCCTGGGAGCACAGTACGTGCTGTAGTGTTAAGGGATGACTTGGGAATGAAAATTGGGGCTTGATTCCTTAGGGGCCAACTCGCCTCCTGTAACCACACTGGGTCTGAACTTACCCTGTGGTGCTGAGAGACATGAGCTGTAAGACTTTAGGAGGCACCAGGAGGATTTTATGTCCTCATGTCAAGCTTGGATATAGCTCTGGGATCAATCTGTCCCACAAAGCAGGGCTGAGCAGGTGTCCTTGAGATGTTTGGGGGGTTTGGGGATTTGAGCTCCTGGTCAGGCAGAGTGGATTCCTTCTGTGTAACAAGCAACCTCAGGAATCAGGAATCAGGTTGGCAGTGGGTATCCCTGGATTGCTGCAGTTCTTCCCTGGGAGGGACCATATCTCCATCCTGTAGTGAACTTGATCACCAGCACTCTCTGAGAGCAGCTCTAAGCTGTGCCTATAAAACCTCCCTGCCCTGATGTTCTTGTGGAATTACAGGGTCCTTGAGGTTGGAAAAACCCTCTGAGATCATTGAGGTCAGCCATTAATGGCCACTGGCAATTAATTAATCCATGTCCTCAAGTGCCACATCCACAGGACTGCTAAATCCCTCCAGGGATGGGGACTCCAGCACTGCCCTGAGCAGCTGTGCCAGGGCTGGAGAGCCCTCTCCATGCAGAAATGTTCCCAAATTCCACCCTGAGCCTCCCCTGGCCCAGGCTGAGGCCGTTCCCTCTCCTCCTGTCCCTGTTCCCTGGGAGCAGAGCCCGACCCCCCCGGCTGTCCCCTCCTGTCAGGAGCTGTGCAGAGCCACAAGGGCCCCCCTGAGCCTCCTTTTCTCCAGGCTGAGCCCCTTTCCCAGCTCCCTCAGCCTCTCCTGGGCCTCCAGCCCCTTCCCAGCTCCCTTCCCTGCCCTGGACACGCTCCAGCCCCTCCAGGTGTCTCTTGCCAGGAGGGTCCCAGAGCTGCCCCAGCCCTGGAGGTGCCCCAGCAGTGCCAGCACAGGGGACAGGCCCTGCCCTGCTCCTGCTGCCACCCCGGGGCTGGCACAAAGGAGGTCTGAGCACACTTGGATAAAAACAGTGATGGAAGGGAGAGGGAATAAAGAGCCACCAAATGCTGGATTCTGGAGGTGGGACCACTGGGGGAAGGGAGAAAAGCAGCAGTGGAAACGAGATGAGCAAGCCAGTGCTGTGTAGTTGGTGACTTTGCAGCCAGAAGCAGGGGACACAGTGGGATGTGAGTGTGTAAGGAATGATGGGGTTCCAAAGGAGCAAGCTCCATCTAAACACCTCAGCCTGTCCTTGTTTCTCTGTTTGGGGACCTTTCCCATCCTCAGTGGACTGGGTGTGAGCGCTGGCAGCTGGGGATGTCACCACAGCTCTGTGCCACGCAGGAGGGTCCTTGCAGGAGTTTTGTGTCGGGCACTGACGCTCCCTTGTCCCCTGTGTTCCCTGCAGGACGCAGGCAGAGATGGCCCACACGTGCCGGGGCACCATCAACCTGTCCACGGCCCACATCGACACGGAGGACTCGTGCAACATCGTGCTGTCCAACGGGGGCAGGACCTACCACCTGAAGGCCAACTCCGAGGTGGAGCGGCAGCGCTGGGTCACGGCCCTGGAGCTGGCCAAGGCCAAGGCCATCCGCATGCGGAACAACCAGTCAGGTACTGCTCCTGGACACCGCACACTGCGGCCCCACTGCGGGGAAGGGCAGCAGGGCGTCAGCTGCCTGCTGTGGCTCTCGCTTGCTGAGTCTGTAAGGTTTGCAGCCTGTCAGAATGCTGGTTTTCCTTCGATTGAGAAGGAAATTTCCTTCCCTTTGGGAAGGAAAATCAGCAGTCTGGCAGGCTGGAAACCTTACAGACTCAGCAAATCAGACCCACGGGCTTTATTTAAAATTCATTCAGCCTTTTTATAACATGCTGTGCTAAAAAAGCATGTTATTGGTCCATAGAATTGACACCTCTCTCCGTTCCTTAAGTTAACAGCACCTGGAGAGGGATTGTTATGAGAAAAGTATTATTTACTAGAAATGTTATGAGTTATTTAAAGAAATTGTCCTTGAAAGAAAATTCTCCCAAAAAAATCTTCCCTTGGGAGGAAAAATCAGCCACTGGCAGGCTGAAAAACCTTTCAGAGTCAGGAATATCAGGCCCACAAGGTATGGTACACCTGATGGGCAGCCAGCTCCTCCTGGGCACCCAGCTCTCTGTGCTTGTTAAATGGTGCAGAACCCACTCAGATATGGTTTCACACAGAGCTGGAATTGCTGTCGGTCTCCCAGGGACACAAAGGGTTGGACACAGCCCTGCTGCACCCATCCTGGTCTCAGCTGCCTGGGCAGCTCTGAGCAGGTTCTTTAAAGCCCTGGGAATGGCTGGAAATTGTGGAGAGGCAGTAACAATGAGCTAATGGTGCTGCTTCTGGAAGGCAGAGTGATGTGTGTTTCTCCTGGAGCTTTGTGCTGGGAATGCTGTAAATGCCATAGTCAGAGGCCTGGGCACCACGTGGGTGGTGTTCCATGGCTTGGGGAGGTTTGGTGGATGAAGGACACAGATATTTAGTTGGGCTGTTTCTGTGTGCGTCTCCCCTTCTGCCCCTTTGTTGTGGTGTTTATTGCAGTAGGTTTGGGACAGCTGCACTTTGTAAAGCTGTCAGAGCCCTGTGCCTGGTGCCCAGCTCCTCCCCAGGGTGACATTGTTCTGCTCTGTAATGGGTCAGTTAGGCTTGACAAACAGAATATTTTAGAAATATTTCAATGATTCTGTGACTTGGTATTTCAATGTTTATAACTCTTCTGGGATTAACATTGGGTTTTCTTCTACATGCAAGCACAGCTTCAAACTGCAGTAAACAAACCTCAGAAATGGAAAAGAGAAGGCTCCAGGGAGACCTTAGAGCACCTTGCAGTGCATAAAGGAGCTCCAGGAGAGCTGGAGAGGGACTGGGGACAAGGCATGGAGGGAGAGCACACAGGGAATGGCTTCCCACTGCCAGAGGGCAGGGCTGGATGGGATCTTGGGCAGGAATTGTTCCCTGGCAGGGTGGGCAGGCCCTGGCCCAGGGTGCCCAGAGCAGCTGTGGCTGCCCCTGGATCCCTGGCAGTGCCCAAGGCCAGGTTGGACATTGGGGCTTGGAGCAGCCTGGGACAGTGGGAGGTGTCCCTGCCATGGCTGGGAGGTTGGACTACTTGATATTTAAAGTCCCACCCCAAACCATTGTGTGATTTTAAGTACTGTGAACTTTCTGTCCCTTAAAATTCCATCTCTGGAATATGCAAATCCTGACAGAGAGCCCAGCTGCTCCAGGAGAAGGGGGAGGTTTCTGGGCACACTTGTTTAGCCAGGCAGGGTGGGACACTGCTGCTCCTGGCTGCACTGAGGTGGCTCTGGGGGCTCTCAAGTCCTTCAGCTTGGTGGGTGTGTGGGAAAGGATCTCCTGGACAGGAAAGAATGCTCTGGAGAAGGGATGTGTTTGAAGGGATCTCCTGGACAGGAGGGGATGTTCTGGAGAAGGGATGTGTGGCTTTACCTTCCCTTTGGGCCATGGGGCCAGTGCTGGCTCAGGCTGGAGCAGCCAGGGGCTGTCAGCCACGCTGCCTTCCCCAGCCAGGCACAGCTATTTTGGTTTGTGTGCCCATAAAAATAGCAAATGCAGAGGCTGGCTGTGCTGGGGCTGTGGCCCTGCTGAGCTCTGGCTCGGGGCTGAGGGCTGAGCTGTGGATGTGGCTGTGCTGCCCCATGGCTCTGCTGACTCAGCTCTGATCCAGGCAGAGAAAATCCACAGCAGATTCCTGCTTTCCCAAGCTTTCCTGGTCTGATCAGAGGGGAAAGACACTCTGTAAATGGGTGCTGAATGCTGTGGAGGCAGAGCCGAGTGCATCAGTGAATTACTTCATGCCTTAATGTTCACCTGGCTGATGGTTTGTCCCAATTAGTGATCTTTTAATTATAGTGAAGAGTGACTGTGTGTTTGGCTTGAATCAAAATAGAATTCCTGATGTTGTGCCCCTATGAGCACTGGGGTGAATGTTTACAAGTAAAAGGGAGAGGTTCTGGATTTGCTGTAGAAGTCCCCAGTCCTTCAAGTCTGCTCATGTTCAGAATTGCCTGAGTTGCCTCCTTTTATCCTGAGGGATTCCCAAAAGCTGTGTGTTCCCAAGGGCTGCTCTGCAGAGCCCAGGTGGGCTCCAGTGAATGCAAAGGGTGGTGAGCAGCTGAAGGGATTTGTGGCCTCAAGGAGGAGCATCCATGGCTCTGGGAGGCCAGAAGGTGGGGAGAGGGTGGCAGAGGAGCAGGTTTGTGTGTGATGCTGTCTGTCTGTCCTTCTGGGAAAGGACACCAAGAGCATCCTTGTGCTCATGGGCACTGCCTGCTGCCCTGATGGCTTCAGAGGCCAGGGCCTGCCCACCCTCACTGGGAAGAGTTTCTTCCCAAGATCCCATCCAGCCCTGCCCTCTGGCACTGGGAAGCCATTCCCTGTGTCCTGTCCCTCCATGCCTTGTCCCCAGTCCCTCTCCAGCTCTCCTGGAGCCCCTTTAGGCCCTGCCAGGGGCTCTGAGCTCTCCCTGGAGCCTTCTCCTCTCCAGGGGAGCACCCCCAGCTCTCCCAGCCTGGCTCCAGCCCTGGGAGCATCCCTGGTGCCTCCTCTGGGCTCTCTCCAGCAGCTCCAGGTCCCTCCTGTGCTGGGGCAGCTCTGCAGGTGGGGCAGAGGGGCAGAATCCCCCCTCTCCTGCTGCCCACGCTGGGGCTCAGCCCAGGGCAGGGGGATTTCAGGGCTGGGGCAGGTCCAGCCCTCACCCACAGCTCCCCAAAGTCCTTGTCCCAGGGCGGCTCTCAGGGAGTTCTCTCCCAGTCTGTGCTCAGGGCTGGGATTGCCCTGACCTGGATGCAGGACCTGGCACTTGCTGAACCTTGTGAGGTTCTCCTGGGCCCTCTCCAGCTTTCCACCCCCTGGATGTTCTCATCCTTCTGTTGTGTCAACTGCACTGCTCAGCCTTGAGTCACCCACAAACCTGCTGGAGCCTGAGCTGGGATTCCATTCAGTGCTTCTGCAGGATTCAGTGATCCCTCAGTGCTGCCAGTGTGTTTGAGATTGGATGGGAAGTTTGGTGGGTAGGACTGGCAAATTGCTGCCCATACCTTCCCTGCTGGGTCACCCTTTTGGGGTGGATGAAAAGGGTGTTCCCCCAGGAGTTCTCCTGAACTGAGCAGCTGTGGAAGTGTTTTTATTTGGCTGCTGGCTGGAGCTGTGCACCCTCAGGGGCTGTCTCCCAGGGCTGCTTCTCGTGTCCGTTTTTAACAGCAGATCCTGTCCCCAAAGCACGTGTGGGACAGGAGACTTTGCTGTTCTGTGCCTGGGAGCTCTGGTTTCCCCTCTGCCCACTCTGGAGTCTGGAGTATTTTGGTAATGAGCTGTGAGCAGGGACACTGGTGCTGGGAGCTGTGACCCGAGCTCCCTGTCCCCATCCTGCTTCCCAGGGAGAAACCTGCAGGGATTCCGGGCGGATTAGCGGCAGAAAGTGAGAGCGGAGCTGAGCTGCTGGCTTAGCTCTCTCCTCAATTACCACATGTGCTTAATTCCTCTAAAACACATGCAGAGTGTGCAGGAGGACAGCACACTCCCAGTCCAGGTTCTGCTCAGCCAAACCTGGCATTCCTGTTTCTAGGTGGGATTGCTAAGTGTTGGAAAAGTTGTAGTAAACTCGATTTGTCCTCACCCAGCTCCATCACCTGCTTTTATCAGTGGAGGCTGTGGCCCTGTGCTGTTACCTGGCCTGAAAATCAGATTTCTGCATTCACCTTCTGTATTTGGTGACTGTGGGTGCTGGTTTTTCTTTAAACAAACATAAAAATATATATAAAACTATCCTTTCTTTTTGGAACACTATCATGACATCCAGGAATTGTATGAGTGCTGAGTATCTAAGGATTGTTTTCTTGGCTCTATAATGAGGGAGTCTTTGGAAAAGTGTACAGGGGAAGGGTAGAAATCTGTTCCTGGTATTTTAAACATGAAGAAAACTCCCCCAGATGGACCTGGGCTATTTGGAGAGGGAGTTGGTGACTCCTTTTGGTTCCCTGCTCGGGATCCCTGGCAGGAGAGAGGGTGAAAGCCGTGCTGTGATTCCAGTGCTCACCTGATCCAGAGCAGATTCCAGGCTGACAGAAAGTGCTTTTGGTGTTCATGGTGCTGAGATCCAGGAGTTCAGTGGGCAGTCAGTGCTGCTGTCTGTGCCAAGAGCAGCTCGCCTGCCAGCCACTCTCAGAGGCATCTGGTTCCTTTGGCTGAGGCAGGAGGCAGGGCAGCAGAAAAACTGGGAATTGGTAATCAGAATGGAAAAGAAGGAATGCAGGTTTGCTCTGTGTGCTGCTGGGATCTCTCCCATGGAGAAACCTCATCTCTCCCCACAATGACTTACAGGGTTTTCAGCAGAATTTGGAAAAAAAACCAAAACCAAACAGCCAACCAGACACAAGATTACTCAGATAAATAAAATCTCCTCTGACAAGAGAAAGAGGATGATGGAGAGGATGGAGAGTAAATTTTTCATCTGGAAGAAGGAGAATTGAAGGTGCCACATGGATGATGGTCACTGGTTCAGGAAATGTGATGGAGCCCCAGGAGAGGCTGAGGGAGCTGGGAAAGGGCCTCAGCCTGGAGAAAAGGAGGCTCAGGGGGGCCCTTGTGGCTCTGCACAGCTCCTGACAGGAGGGGACAGCCGGGGGGGTCGGGCTCTGCTCCCAGGGAACAGGGACAGGAGGAGAGGGAACGGCCTCAGGCTGGCCCAGGGGAGGCTCAGGGTGGGATTTGGGAACATTTCTGCATGGAAAGCATGGTCAGGCCCTGGCACAGCTTCCCAGGGCAGTGCTGGAGTCCCCATCCCTGGAGGGGTTTAACATTCATGTGGATGTGGCACTTGGGGACAGGGGCTATTGGTGGCTTGGTAGTGCTGGATTAATGCTTAGACTTGATCTCAAAGGTCTTCTCCAACCTCAACAATTCTGTGACTGTCTGACTTTAGGAAAAGTTGGGGACAAGTTCTTATAACAATAGAAAGGAGGGAATTATCAGGAGCAGGAATAATTAATATTTTGTACAACATCTAGTTAAGTGGTGGCACTCGCTGCTGAGAGCCAGAAAATCCAGGGAGGCTCAACAGATTTGGGCACAATCTCATCCCTTGGGGTACAAGCTGTGCATGGAATGTGACCTGGGGGCTCCTGACACAGCTCTGACAGTGGAGGATCAGTGCCCAGAGGAACCACTGTCTGTGCCCTGTCCCAGTATCCTGTTTCCAAAGTGCCAATTGCAGTTTGCATGCTGTGGAAGAGATGGAATTTCCTGGGGTTTTAGGTTCACCTTGTGCCATCATCCTGGGGAGGATTCACATTGAAACCAACACCCTGTGGTGTGTGTCACTGATCTGGGATAATTGGGGCTTGATCACTTGGGTTACCTGGTTATTCCTCCTGCCTGAATCTGTTGTTTTCTTCCTGGAAAACAGGGAGGGATTGTTTTTGGGGGCTTTCTGTGGACTGCAGGAGGGTGGGAGCTCTGAGCAGGGGGGAGGAAGAGGGTTGGTTGTGCTGGTGATGCCCTCTGCTCTGGTCCTGGGGTGAATTCCTGTTGCAGTAGATTGGAAAGGGAAAATCCAGCTCTGGAGAGGGGCACTGGAGCTGTAGGGATCCCATTGCAGGGTTGGGGTGCATTGGGGTGGGTGGAAGCCCCGGGGCAGCTCAAGCCAACAAGGAGTTCCCCTTCATCATCCCAGATCCAGCCTTTATGGCAGCATGAAAAAATAGCCATAATTAATTATTCCTCAGCTTTCCCTTTAATCACTCCACTGATAATGTCACTTTTGTTTCTCTGCTTATTTTGGCTGTTTTTTGTGCCTTTTCCAAGGCAGGGGTTTGTTTGCAAAAGCCATTTTGAGTTGGGCCTGTGACACTGCAAAGCATCTGGCACCTTCCCTGTCCCATTCCATGAATTATCCCCTTGTTGTTTCCCCCACCCTCACAGAAGCTCCTGGCCAGGTGGCCTTGGCTTGTGGCTGTGCTGGGGTTGTGGCAGGAGGGGACAATCCCTGTCATTGTTGTCCCAGCTCATCTCTGGCTGTAACAGTCCAGCTATTCCCAGCTTTCTGACAACAGCCTTCCCTTTTCCCCTCCTCCCTGTGAGCTTCCCCATCACTCTGAGCTGTTTTCCCTGGGCTGGAGGGCTCGTGCCTGGAGGCACTGGCTGCCAGCACTGTCACCTTGCTCTTCTAATTGCCTTTTTATCCTTGGAGTCTTGATTTTCCCAGGATAGCCAGCTGTTGTTAACTATGCCAGGAGCTGCTGCTGTGGGAAATAGAACTGACAGTGCTGCTGATGGAGTTGTTTGCTTGGATTTCCCATTCCCGGTGATTCCTGTCTCCTCTCAGTGCCTTCTGCTCTCACTTGTGTTCCCTCCTGCAGCTGGCAGGATGCTCTGGCTCCCCAGTTTCCTGATGGATTTGGGGTGGGTTGGTGCATCCCAGCTGCCCCCAGTGGGCTGCAGCCAACACTTCAGCTCCTCCTGCCACAGCCACAGGGATGCTGGAGGGCAGGAAGGGTTTGCAGAGGGGTCTGGACAGGCTGGATCCATGGGAACCTGTGCCAGGTGGAGGGACTTTAGACAAAGGCCTGGAGTGAGAGATTACATGGGGTCTTGGGCAGGAATTGTTCCCTGGCAGGGTGGGCAGGCCCTGGCCCAGGGTGCCCAGAGCAGCTGTGGCTGCCCCTGGATCCCTGGCAGTGCCCAAGGCCAGGTTGGACACTGGGGCTTGGAGCAGCCTGGGACAGTGGGAGGTGTCCCTGGCATCGAAGGGGTGGCACTGGATGAGCTTTAGGGTCCTTTTCCACCCCAATCCAGTGTAGGATTCTCAGCCTCCAACTGCTCCCTTCTCCTGGCTGCTGCCTGGTGGTGCAAACAGGAGGAGAATGGGAGGAATCTTTGGATTTTTCTGTTTCACAAGCCAGGAGCCACTTCCCTCCCCTCCCTCCCCCGCCTTGTTATTTTTCTAATCTGTTTTTAATTCCCTTGCTGCTGTTTTCCCCTCCACTTGCAGGTGGGGATGGAGTAGCCCCAGGGTGGGCTCCCCTCCTGGCCGTGCTGCTCTGCCGTGGTTCCCAGGTAGCACGCCACGCTCGCTGTTGTTGTTTGCCAGATGTAATCCCTGATAATCATTCCCAGCCAAGGAGCCCAGAAAACAGTACTTACATAACAGCACGAATTAAACATTCCAGCAGGAGCTCAGAGCAGCCAGCAGTATTTAGGCCATTCCTGCTGCTCCTGCCTCATCCTCCGGAGCGAGCGAAGGAGCCGTGGCTGCTCCTCAGCACTGGATGTGTCCATGGCCCAGGGGATGGAACAAGATGAGCTTTAAGGTCCTTTCCAACTTAAACTATTCCATGATTCTATGACAGGACCCAGGGAATGGCTTCCCAGTGCCAGAGGGCAGGGCTGGATGGGATCTTGGGCAGGAATTGTTCCCTGGCAGGGTGGGCAGGCCCTGGCCCAGGGTGCCCAGAGCAGCTGTGGCTGCCCCTGGATCCCTGGCAGTGCCCAAGGCCAGGTTGGACATTGGGGCTTGGAGCAGCCTGGGACAGTGGGAGGTGTCCCTGCCATGGCAGGGGTGGCACTGGATGGGCTTTCAGTTCACTTCTCACCCAAACCATTCTGGGATTCTGTGATTCAGAATTGGGCTGGGAATTGATGTCGCAGCTCTTGCTGCTCTTACCCCTGCCCAGAGGAACATCCCCCCTGCCTCCCCTGCCCTGTGCCACTGCTCAGGGAATCCTGGTGCTCCATTCTCTGGGCAGCAACCCTGTCCTTCCACCCTCTTGGCAGCTTCTTGGAATGTTTTAGGGCTCCTGAAATCCCTCAGCTGTGTGTGGCAAGCCAGGCCCTGTGGCAGTTTCTCCTTGCAGCTTTTTGGGCTCCTGTGTTTTCAGCATTCCAGGTGAGGCTGCAGCAATAACCCCCTGGAAATAAACACAGGAACGTGACAGAGCAGAGGAGGGGTGGGGGTGAGGCTCTGGGAAGGGCTGGCACAGCAGGAGCAGAGCTGGGGTGGGCAGGAGGCTCCGTGCCCACGCTGGAGCTTGGGAAAACGCTCCTGCAGGAGGAGGGGGTGGGATGTGCAGCACGAGGATTCTGGGGGAGGTTTAGATTTGGTGTGGGGGAAAATTCCTTCGTGAAAAGGGTGGTCAGGCTTTGGAATGTGCTGCCCAGATGGTGGAGTCCCCATTCCTGGGGGGATTTAACAGAAACGTGGATGTGGCACTTGGGTACGTGGGCGGCCTTGGCAGTGCTGGGGAACAGTTGGACTCCATGATCTCAGAGGGCTTTTCCAACCTGAGTGATTCCAGGATTCTCTGAACTCTGCTGGCACCCCAGGCCCCTTCTTTCTTTACCAGGGTGTCCTGGGACAGCTGTGGTGAAGGAAAAGGCCCTTTTTTGGCTGCTGATGCAGAAGGAGTTTGGTGCAGGAGCTCTGGGAAGAGAAATCCTTCTGGCTCCTTGCTCAGTCCTGCCTGGTGCCTGTGGGAGCTGGGAGGGTGGACAAACCCAGGGACTAAAGTATCCTATAAGGCTCAGTTCACTCCGTGGCAACTTGGAGAGCAGATTCTTCTCCAGCAAAAAATGGGAGGGAGAAGGATAAATTCCTATGGTGAGGATTGTGCTACTCTTGGAATTGATAAATAGCAGGGAAGAAACTGGTTATGAATTGATAAAGTGATAAATACCAGGGCAGAATGGTCTCTGCTGTGCCATGTTTGTAGGTACCACAAATCCATTCCTATTTCCAAAAATGCTGGGGATTATGTTACTGGTTTGTGTTTCTCCCATGCCTATCTCCTGTGTTTCTTTAAATCTGTTTTTTCCCCTCAGTTCATTATTTATGGCCCTTTCCCCCTGTGCCCTGGACAAACACTGAGTGTGTGGCCTGCGTGAGGGGATTTCCATCATTCCATGTTTTCCAGCTGTTTATAAGTCAGTGTTTGCGTTCTCTCATTCTCAGTACTTTTATTTTACTTTATTTTATTTTATTTTATTTTATTTTATTATTTTATTTTATTTTGTTTTGTTTTGTTTTGTTTTATTTTATTTTATTTTATTTTATTTTTATTTTTCTTTCTTGTTGCTTCCACACAATCTCCTGATCTCCTCCCTTCCACAGATCTTTTTGACAATAGAATTTCCCAAGGTCCCTTGGTGAGGCTGCAGAGCCCAAACCAGTGAGCCCTGGGCAGCTGTGCCCCCATTTCACCTTAACTCAGGGCTAATTATTTCCCTTGGGGAATTGCAAGTGGCACTTTGTGACTTCCAGCCAAAGGGGATGGAACAGCCTTTGCAAACAGAATCATGGAATGGTTTGGGTTGAAGGCACCTTACAGCTCCTCTTGTCCCACCCCTGCCATGGGCAGGGACACCTTTATCCCAAACAGGCAGAGCTTTCCCATTCCCATTCCCAGAGCTTTCCTGGGGCTCAGCAAGGAGGGACCATCTGCACTGAGTTCATCCCAACTCCAGTGAAAAGTTCCCAAAATAACAAACCCAGTCAATATTAGTGAGTGCAGCAGGGAAGGAACACCAAGGATCATCCTTCCCACTTCTGCACCCACGCAGGAAGGGGGATTTTTAAGATCCCAGGGAATACACAGTGCTTGCCTGGCAGGGAACCAAGAGAGACTCACCCTTGGTGACAAGGCTTTGGTGTCTGAGCAAGAAAACACTTTTATATACTACAAACTTGTTATTTTTCACAACAGACAGAAAAAAAAGTGGTTTCCCTAAGTACCAGTGACATACCAGGTTTAGCTCAGGAAGGCTTTCTGAAATATTTTTGCTAAAAATAATATCAAAACTTTCAAGCTCTTCTAGTGCTGTCTAAAATGGGAGCATGCATTGTATTTATATGCTGGAAAACCTTATTCCCAAACTAAGATTCACATGTTTCTGGAAAAAAAGGGGGCTGGACACACAGAAAAGCAAAACTTTATCCACTGGGAGAACCAAAGGGTGAGAGTACCTGGAGGCAAGAAAGAGGGACTGGGGACAAGGGCTGGAGGGACAGGACACAGGGAATGGTTCCCAGTGCCAGAGGGCAGGGCTGGATGGGATCTTGGGCAGGAATTGTTCCCTGGCAGGGTGGGCAGGCCCTGGCCCAGGGTGCCCAGAGCAGCTGTGGCTGCCCCTGGATCCCTGGCAGTGCCCAAGGCCAGGTTGGACATTGGGGCTTGGAGCAGCCTGGGACAGTGGGAGGTGTCCCTGCCATGGGATGAACAATTCCAGCACAGGGGGTTCCTGGTATGGGGTTTGGTGTCCTCATGGAGATGGGGCTGCAGGAAGGGGACAAGGTCCTTGCTCACCCTGGCTCCTGTGCCCTGAACTCTGTCTCCGTGCTGGGAACAGTCTCTGGTACTGGTTTTTAAGGCAAGTTTCACCTCTAAGTAGGTTTTAATGCCACCTTCAGCAACACAGCAGGGATTTTCATACAATTGGGAGCACCAAGGGGGAGATTCCCAGCTCAGGAACCAGTTCAGTATCTCACTGTTATTGTCAGTCACTCAGAATTCCCACGGGATTCTTTCCTTGCCTGGCACAGAAAAAGGCTGTTGGAGGTAAATCGAGTTTAAACTCTGGAAACAATAACAGTCCTTGCTAATTAGAAATGAGTCACTGAGTGAAAACTGATCCTTCAGTGGGTCTGAAGGAGTCTCTGTGGGCTGGGCTGGGGCACAGGGAGGTGGCAGAGCTGTTGGACACTCAGGAATGAGGGACTGGCAGGAAACTTGTGGTGTTTGTGTCTAATGCAGCCCAACAGCTCCTGCTCCTGGCCACAGAAGGGAAAATGGGATTGGTGGTGGGATACAGCAGCTCTGTGCAGCCCTGGCAGGGCAGAGGGGGTCACTCAGGGTTCTCCCTGCACATGGAGGAATTTGGGTTGGATGTTCATTTGTTGCTCAGGTTTCAGGGAGATGCTGGGGCTCCCAGCCTGAGGGAACAGAGCACCTGCAGAGCCATGGGTGCCTTCCATCCCCGTGGGATTTATGACATCCCTCTGGACAAGGTACAAGGGATAGCTGAGCATATTGCAGTCACAGGATCACAGAACTGTTCCAGTTGGGAAAGCCCTCAAAGATCACCCAAATCCCTTCATTCTCCAGCACTGCCAAGGCCAGCACTGCCCCATGTCCCCAAGTGCCACATCCACATGGCTGTGAAATCCCTGCAGGGATGGGGACTCCAGCACTGCCCTGGGCAGCTGTGCCAGGGCTTGAGCACCCTTTCCATGCAGAAATGTTCCCAAATTCCACCCTGAGCCTCCCCTGGCCCAGGCTGAGGCCGTTCCCTCTCCTCCTGTCCCTGTTCCCTGGGAGCAGAGCCCGACCCCCCCGGCTGTCCCCTCCTGTCAGGAGCTGTGCAGAGCCACAAGGGCCCCCCTGAGCCTCCTTTTCTCCAGGCTGAGCCCCTTTCCCAGCTCCCTCAGCCTCTCCTGGGGCTCCAGCCCCTTCCCAGCTCCCTTCCCTGCCCTGGACACGCTCCAGCCCCTCCAGGTGTCTCTTGCCAGGAGGGTCCCAGAGCTGCCCCAGCCCTGGAGGTGCCCCAGCAGTGCCAGCACAGGGGACAGGCCCTGCCCTGCTCCTGCTGCCACCCCGGGGCTGGCACAGCCCAGCTGCCCTCGGCCTCTTGGCCACCTGGGCACACCTGGGCACACCTGGGCACACCTGGGCACACCTGGGCACACCTGGGCACACCTGGGCTCGTGTCCAGACACTGCCAGCAGCACCCCCACCCTGCTGGGCACTCTCAGAGCATTGTTTGCTCCCTGCTCCCCTGCAGGCCATGCAGCAGGAGCAGGTTGCCCTCTCCTGGCTTGCAGCTTCCATGGATTCCTGGCTGCCCCCGGAGCTCCGTGTGCTGCGAGGTTTCCCAGCTCTCCTGGCCCTGTGGAGAGCCGGGGTTGTTTGCTGCCTGTGCTTCCTTTTGCAGCTGGCCTTTAATGGATGTCTTGGGCAAGAGGGATTTGCCAGCCAGACCTTGCTTGGACACTCCAGTAGGACAGGAGAGTCGGCTTTTCCGTGGGGAAGGGCTGCTCCTCCTCTCCCAGAATCCAGCCCCAGACAGAGCTGAGGCTGCTCACAGCGTGTGGGGAGCCCCGAATTCCCCCTGCACCCACTGCAGGCTGGAAGTGGCTGATCCAGCTGGGCTGTGCTGGCCCCTTGTGGTGCCTGTGCTCCTGCAGTGCCTCGGCTCCTCCCAGTGTTGGAATCTGATACCAGCACAGGCTGCTTTGGGGGATTTCCCCCCATCCTCCTGGGAAATTGGGAGTTCTTGTGGAGTTTCAGGAGTCTTTAAGCTAAAATTGTCACTCTAGAGAGTGGAGATATGCTTGCAGAGGATATAGTGACACTTTTATTCTGCTCAGCTTTTTATTTGAGGAAAAACTCTGTTGTGTAATAACTTGGAGCCTCCTCCATCGGTGAGGGGTGGGATGGGATTCATGGAATGCTGCTTCTGCTGGGAGCTCTGCTGAGCTGAGGACATTGGGTGCTTTGGGTGGGCTCAGCAGCCTCTCCTGCAGGAGCCCTGTCCTGGGACAAGTGTGAGCAGGGATCCAGATCCAGCTTCCCCCATGCTGGAGGGGAAGCACAAACCTAGAGTGGAGAGCAGAGCCACTTCTGCAAGGATGGATACAGCCCCAGAGCCTGCCTTTTCTATGGAAAATGACTTCTTGTGGTGCTCTAATAACATCATCTTGGCAGGGATGCTGCTCCTGGAGATGGATAACCAGGGGGTTTTGACCTCAGTTATTAGATTTGTAGCTTCAACTAAAAATTTAGCTCTAAGGAGTGTTTCCAATTTAAAATGAGTTTCCTCAGGGAGCAGCACTCCCTCTGGCAGTAACTCATTCACGAGGAACTCAAATATTCATTTACAGTTAAAACTGGGTAGGGGAAGGGAAAACAAAGGAGACTGGAAGAGAATCCCAATTTGGGATTCTCCCTGAAATGTGCTGGTAGGAGCTTAAACTGCAGCCAGAGCCTCACTGAGGGGTGTGGTGGGTGTTGGATTTAGGGGCTCAGTGGTGACAGTGGCTCCGTGGGTTATCCCTCAGCTCCTGACAGCATGGAGGGAGGAAGGGCTGAACCCTTGGATGCAGACAGCAGCAGCAAGAAGGATCTGATGGTGTAGGGTGCTGACAGTGACTTGGGAGAGGATGGAGGGTTCAAAAGCTGTTAATCCTCTTTAAACAGGGTCCTGGGTGCTGCAGGTGGAGGTTTTCCAGCCATGGAGGTTGGTTTGTGAAGAGGGAGTTCAGGCTGGACATAAGGAAGAATTCCCTTGATTGAAAGTGTTGTTAACCACTGGGAGGGGCTGCCCAGGGAGTGTCCAAGGAGTGACTGGAGGTGGCACTCAGTGCTCTGGGCTGGTGACAAGGTGGGCATTGGGCACAGCCTGGGAGGGCTTTTCCAGCCTGAGGGATGGTGT
Source organism: Aegithalos caudatus (assembly GCA_013389925.1). Classification (NCBI taxonomy): domain Eukaryota; kingdom Metazoa; phylum Chordata; class Aves; order Passeriformes; family Aegithalidae; genus Aegithalos; species Aegithalos caudatus. The sequence continues at coordinate 91,559 of WEIU01023464.1, forward strand.
GGGGTGAGCAGGTGGGTGCTCCCAGTGCTGCCAGCTCTGGAGCTGTGACCTGCAGCCAGCACTGAGCACAGCCAGCATTGGAACAGCCTCTGCCCAGAAATGGTGCAGGGTGTGCTTGTTCCTGGCAGCATTCCCTGCTGGAGGAGTACAGCTTGTCCCTGTGGAGAGCCAGGTGGAGCACTCACTCACCTGGGTGCTGCTTGGAAGAGGGCTCCTGCCTGAATGTAATTCCTGCAGGCTGCAGGGAATGGTGGACTGGGTGGATCTCTGTGTGGCTGGCTCTGGAATTCCCAGCTGAGCCACCTCTTTTCCTCTTTCTGTAGCTCTGTCCTTTAAGGCAGCTCAAGTGTCCCCTTCCCCTTCCCTTCCCTTCCCTT
>WEIU01023465.1:1613-12321 GCA_013389925.1 Aegithalos caudatus
TTTGCAAGCAAAATACTTCTGTTCAGTGGACAGTGTGAAAGGGTAGCCTAGCAATGTCAGCAGCAGCACTTCATGTATCTGTGCCTTGACAACTTACACTGATCCCCAAGTTGCTTTAGCATTCTGTGATTAATAAATGAAAAATACTTTACTCATCATAGCTATTCAATGTGTAAGGGTGAATAACCAAGTTCTAGCTCTACTTAGAAAAGCCACTATCCATAAAGCTTCACTACAACACAGAACTAGACAGATTACCAGCCTGAAAAAAAGGGCAGACTTACATTCCAAAACTTGTACTTTGCTGTTAATATCTCTAGCAACAGCATAGAGCTCATATAATGTTCTTTAGTACAAACTTACCAATGCTCTAAGAAACCTAAACTGCAACAGATTTACTACCAAACAGATTTACTACCCGAAGTTACTATCACCAGCAGAAACCTGCTAAGGAACTTCCTATCTCTCTCTGTAGTGGAAAACTCAAACATGGGCAAAGCATCCCTTCAGCCTCAGAATCCCAGTCATGCAGCTGGCCTCCCACTCTACCAACGTTCATGTTCCTTCCCCAAGTAACCAGTTCTCATTAGTTTTTAGCTAGTAATAAAGAAAAATAAGAACACAGGTTGCAGAAGAGTAACAAGAAGTAACAAAAATTACAGTACTAAAAGTTAACTGGTAATGAAGCTATCAGTCTTCAGCAAAATTTCAAATCCCACCCTTCCCATATGAAGAAACCATCCAAAAGAACAAGCCATTTAATAATTTTTAAGCAGCAACTAACTTAAAACAACATCAGGCACCAAAATTTGTGAAATACTGTTGTTGTCACTCCTCCTTCCCCACAAAGATGACACATACGGGATGGCTGATTTGCCCAGACTCAGGAGCATCCACATAACCACTGGCACAATCCATATAAAAACCAATGCTTCCTGCAAGCCACAAAAGGTATGATGTTTGACCAAAATAGCTAAAGCCTCAGATAGATATTAATTCTCTGTCAAAAACACACTGAAGGAGTTCCCCCTGTATTCATCAGCTCTCACCATACTATCACACAAGATGGAGCCCTATTTTCTGAGGAAGCTCATGAAGAGGTGGAAGAAAACTGATCACAAGCTTGCACAGGAGTTAGCAGTTCTGAGTACAGTACTGAACTAGTTACTTTACTGGCACCAATGGGTAATTAACTACAGGAGGCAAATTTCACTTCTCATCTTTCTGCATGTCTGCTATAAAACACTTTGTTCCACTAGGATGGATAGAAGAAGTTTAGGATCTCTCCTGAACTTGATTTAAAGGTGATAATAAACTGTGTACTTCAGCAGATTTCGCCACAAGTCAACGCGCATCAATTATCCCCTAGGATTTTCAGTATCTGGCAGCAGGTGTGAGGTTAGCTCATAAGACCATGTGACATTACATATTGAAGTATAACTAAGTGGCACTTCTATATTATGAGTATGTTTCAGGGTGACCACTGACAACCCAAATAGCCCTTTGTTTAGGTAAACTCAATTAGTAGACCAAAAACTACATAAAGCTAAACTTGTTAGTCAGCGAGGCACAGAATAAAACCAAAAAAAGGATGTGACAGCTCACTTAGGGGAGTTAGCTGTCACAGTGCAGCTTCATTTGATTCAAAGTAGATGTTCCAGCTGATCAATCTAACCTGTAATTTAAAGTTACGCTTGTGTCCCAGCTGGCTCTTTGGTGACACTTGTCAAGTCTGTGTGAAAACCCTTTCTACGCTGCTAGAGGACAAATTATGTTACTCAAGCCTCGGTCAGCTCTTGACAATGCAAAAACAGTGAGAGCAAAGCCATGCAGCTTCCCTACATGCTAAACTGTGGCAATTTTGCAGGGTAAGTAGGTCTGCACTGAAAACGCCGCTTTCCAAAAATGTTCTGAATTACATAAGACAATCCCAGACCTAATCTTTACAGAAGTGTACAGCTGGGCTCACAACAGCCATAAGGAGGAAACATTCATTGCAGCTGTAGTTAAGTCCCTTGGGAAAAAACAGCTTCATTTATACCGAAGACAGAATGAATAAAACCTTCTAAAGACTGATACAAGGTGATGAAAAGTGTAATCACAGAAATTAAAAGCCCACCTTATTTTTCTTTCCAAACCAGTATTTTCAACAGAAGGCAACGTGCATTGTGCTGCTGTTTCTCCTGTGCATGCATGTGTATGATAAGGCTCTCAACAGAAGAAGCACTACACCACAACCACCCTGTAGGAAGAACATGTGTTTGCCACTGGCTAAGTCACATCATTATGTATCCTGATAACAAAACACGTAAATACTGTAGTAATTACCATAACAGAAAAAATATGAAAGAGAAAATAGTGTACATGACATGCTCTCACAAAATGTAGAATTCAGCTCTTAGGTGTTTCTTCCAAGTAGTCTGTGACTAAACTGGGTGAAATTGAGGTTTACAAATAACATGAACGCATTAGGCACTAGATACTATTGTCATAATGCACATGGTTCAAGCAACTAGATTGAATCAACCTGAAGTCAGGACCTTGCCTTCTGCTGTTCAGGCTCCTTAGTCACATGCATACTTCTGCAGCTGGAAGGGATAGCATTACATACCAAAGCCAGCAAAAATGGCTCAGCCATTTCCAAGAACAGTGTTTTTTGGGGGTTTTTTTGAGTTCTTTTTTCTAGCCACTTGGAAGCACTAGTATTTTCATGCTTTCCACCAAAGAGCAGATATTTGGCAGTGGGTCACGGAGAGTAAGAACATGCTTTCCACACAAGTAACCCTTCCAAATACAGCCAATGTCACATACCTGGGGGGAAAAAAAGTTTGCATTGAGTCAATAAATCTTTGCTAGTCATTGCATTTAATTTTTCCCCTCCATAAACTTGATCTGTGCTTAGCATACACAAGTAATTTGAAGTTCCTATCCCACTGCTACACAGCACATACAACATTCCCACAAGATGAATGAGCATACTTCAGCCAATGCTATGGCAACACAGCAGGACTTGTTGCAGTCATCTCCCTGATGCTAAAGAAACTAGAAAGACCATCTTCATTTTTTTTAATACCATCCTAATCATACCCAAATAGCCAGACTCAAACATCAGGGATGCAGGAGCTGAACCAGAAGACCTTGCGAAGACAGAAGCAGAGAAGACTAAGACCTTTTAACAGCGCAAGGAAGAATGATGGGCAAACCCAATGGAATAAGACTGAGCTCAAATGAAAAAGCTCAGTGGCAGCTGCAAGAAGCATATTTAAAATGCAAAAAGTAATGGGGCAACAGAATGCAAGTCATAGGTGATTAGAGAAGCATCTTGACTTGTAGACAAAAAGGGCAAATGCAACAAAGAAACACATGCAATTGTCCAACTACAGACTACCACTATTCTTTCTTTTACCTAAACCATAGTAGTCATATTTTTTATGTATGTTGACCCCCTGCAAAATGAAGGACATTCTTCTAACAAAATTTATGTAACGCACAGGCTTCCCTATAACTTTCTGGTTTAACTTACATGGGAAGAAAAAAGGACTACCGAAGATTGCATAGAACGATAGGCACAGCCTTGATAAAAATATCCTGAACTTGAGTCCTCTATTAAAAGCATGCTGTTCTTTCATTTGAAACATCAAATCAACGGTTTAGACTTGTGTCATGCTCATGATATGTTCGTGATTAAAAAAATTGTACTTCTGCAAAAAGATTTCAGATTACAAGTAACATATACAGACACTGAGTCAAAAACAAACAAACGAAAGAAAATAACATCCCCATTTAAAAGTACATTTTGCCTCTCTGAGGCATACACTTCAAAAAAAACACAACACACTAGATGAAAGCTATGGTGTCAAAAATACAGTCCTCAAGCTCCTTCTTGCTTTGAATAACAGCATTTCAGGTGAAAGACCTACACTAACCACTTACAAAACCTGAACAAAGAAATGCTGTATTTGTGGAAAAAGAGTTTGTGAAGGATTTATGACTACAATATTAATTTTAAGCATAATTGTATTTTGTACAAAATCTCCTACAATATCTGCAGAATAACAATGCATTGGACATCATTTCAGAAGCAGTAGATAGATGGGGAGTGAGCAGTTTCAATTACAGTTGGTCTTGTTTTCACAGCCCTTACTCAGCAACAACTTTCAAGACAGGTAAAATAAAGTTGGAAAACTCCAGCCAGGAATGGAAGACAGGTAACATAAGAAAAAGTCCTTCTTAACACAAACAGCAATGCAAAGAAAGGTAAGATAAACTACTAATGCAAGATGGCAACCTCAGATCTGAGCTTGAAAATACAACCTAAACTCCTTCCTTCCAGTTTGTGAAGTGAGTCTAATAGACAGTCACACTAACCATCTTTTTGGCTTCACCATATGCATACAATCTCATCAAGAAATTATCTACAACACAACAGTACTTTACTGTGAATTCCTAAGTGACCAACATAGGCTTTGTTATAATCAATTATTCTATGCCATTGCAAACCTTCAAAAAGAACTTAAGCTTTCCATATCAACAACGCCAGAAGCTCCCCACAATGAGTAATGCCATTGTCATTCAAAATTCCTTGCCAGAATAATAAACACAAAACCACTGGAACCCACTAATTTATCCAAGACTTGCACAAGGTACCTTCCTTGCTTGGGCTGATGAAACTGCACCTTAAAAATCACAATTCCATAGGTTTAAAGAGAAGAATATACTTTACTTTCATTGTTATAGATACCTTTATTTGGTAACATCTCTAAACCAAAACTCTGATGAGCTCAAGGTAGACCTAACAGATTGATTTTCTCCAGCTGTTTCATAGGACTTCCAGTTACTTTTTGTTACACCCGTCTATCCACAATGGTCACCTCTTACCTAACAACTGATAAACTAAGAACATTTTTATAAAGCAGAATTGCATCTAGAAAGTGCTTATTCAGTATCTATATGAAAAGCAGAGGAGAACTTCACTGCCCCTCCTATGTCCAGAACTGCTGAAATTATTCACTCTGAATAGCGAGCAGGTCAATTAAGATTGCATGCCTATCTTCATATTCTACCTTAACATCCAGATTTTTTATAGCAGTTCAACTCATTTTCATGTAAGTGTTTCCATCTCTCCTGTGGCATAGAAAGAAAAGCACAAGTTTTCATTGCTCCAGTTTTGGCCTGTGTTGCTTTCTAAAGAAATGGACAGAGATGAAGACTTCTATCAGACACTGATCACAGGGAATTCCACATTCTTTATTACTGCTGGCAGTCAAACAAAAGCCAGCTAGTAAGCAGAGAGATAACAAGGGTTAACTCAACTGACATTTCCAAACTATTTCATACTAGCTTGGAAAAGTTTCAAATATCACTAAATGCATCACTCAGGTTTACTCACAAATAATACCTGTGAAGGCAGATCACAGTTAAGCAGTACTTTACCCCTAACCAATGCATTTTAATGTGAGCTCACCAATCCTTAAATTAAAAAATGCATTGAGATAGACATTATTATTATTATCATCTTCTAGAAAAAGTCATCAGATTCTGTAATTTACCACACTATTAGGCTTTAGAAAACAGCTCCCAGAAGTAACTACTTCTCTCTACATACTCTTTTATACACACACATACATACATATGCGCATACAAAATCTGAAAATCTCAGAAAGTTAAGCAATACCATCAATGGAAGAACCATAAAATTAAAATGTTACTTTTTCATTTTTGCTGACAGATAATTTTTGAGTTCAAATTCCAATTCTGTGTTCTCATGGAGGAAAAAAAGAAAAAGCAATACTACTATTTCATCAAAATAAATTTGTGAGACAGTGTAACATTCTAATAAAAAATAAATAGGTGAAAATACTCAGAACAACTTACGCAAATGTAAGACAGATGTACACAGGTGTCTGTGTATTTGTTTCATTAATAAATTAAATGCAGTATTTTGACCATCCTTTGTGAAGTCAAATAACAATTTCCCAAGTTCAGAAGTGACAACTTCCACATTTAGTTATCCTGAATTTGTTTATCTAACTCCAAGTCTTTAGGAAACTTGATTCACTGCAATAAAAGGACATAGGAAAGTTAAGTCCTTCAAGAGGCAGCTTCCTCTTTTGTATTTTTTTAGTGTCATGATTTGACCCCGGCTAAATGCCAGGCACCCACAAAAAACTATGCACTCATTCTCTTCTGCTATAGTTGAGCAAAGGAGGGGGAAAGAAAAACTGAAGAGCTCATGGGTTGAGATAAGAAGAAAACACTAACAGGCAAAATATAAAGATTCTTCTGTATAAAGAAAATTCATTAACAGAATTAAAAGAGGATAATGAGAATGCAAATAAACCTTTAGAACACCTTTTTCATCCCTCCAGCCCCTGCTTTCCCCCCACCAACAGCACAGAGACAAAACATGGGAGTCTTTAGTCTGTTATTTTCTTAAGAAAAATCTTTCTTCAATTCGCTTAGGGAAAGGAGTTTGGGTTTTTTTTTTTCTGCTGTGCCGTGGGGTCCTCCCCATGGGAGACAATTTTCTGTGAACTTTTCTAGCGTGGTTTTAATTCACAAGTAGCAGCGCAGCCCAACCTGCTGCAATGTGAGTTCCTCACACAGGCAAACCATTTCCCACAACTGCTTTTTGTGGGTCATTAGTTTGTGAGGTGTAGTCTTTCGAGGATGAGCTGCTCTACTTTGGAAGCAAGGGTCTATCTCTGGAAGCAAGGGTCTTCTCTCTGTTCCAGTTTCCCACTAGGTTAGAGCTTTTCAGCATCTACTTGCTCCAGCATGAGCACCTTTTCTCATGGGCAGCAAGTGGACCTCTACATCCCCCCCCAAACTTCATGAATTACAGGGAATTGTGTTATAGTCCTCACCACAGCTTGTAGAAAAATCTCAGCCTTGACATTCTGAGCATCACCTCCTCCCTCCTTTCACCAACCTTAGTGTCTCCATGTTGTTCTCCTCACATCTTCTTCTTTTCTTTGACTCGGAAGAAAATTGTTATTTGTATGTTCATTTACTCTCAAGTTCTATCAATTGAAAAGTTCTTAAAGGGGTTTCATAGTGCTGCAAGGTTGATCCCATCTGGGCTCCACATCAGGGAACTGCTCCTCACAGTGCCTCCAGCACCACACGGGCAGCACCGGCCACCGCGGTGCCAGCTCCATGCAGCACCTCTCTCCTTGGGGGCACTGCAAAGGAGAAGCTGCTGCCAGCCCCCCTGCCCTTCAGCCAGCAGCACAGCTGGTTAACAGAGGCCAAGTGAGCACAGTTCGCTGCAGACAGCGCCAAGACAGCCCCGGCCGCATGGGCGCTCCTGCCACCGCTCCTGTTTGCAGGGTCCTGGCCACATGGACACTTGTGGAGCTGGGACAGCCCCCAGCAGCAGAAGAAAGGGGAGTGTGCACAGTTTTGTCTTTTCTTAAATATGTCATAACCATTAGAGGTGTTACTAACTTCTCTAATTGCTGATGATGATCACTATGTCCATCATCAGCACCTTCAGGGATTGGCTCTGCTGAACATAGCAGAAGTTCTGAGGAGCTTCTCTCTCAGAAGCAGCCTGTGGCTTCCTCTGCTCCCACTAAAAGTCAGGCTGTATTAAACTAACACTGTTGTTTTTTTTAAAGCTCCCAATAGAGAAAAACTACTTTCTGGAGGATCTGACTTAAATACAGATTATGCACATTCAACTTTTGAGAGCCCTTCCAAGGCATCACCTCACGATGCCTTTGGTGCTTCACCAGAGCCAGATGCAGAGGTGACAAACCTCTCGAACCTCTCACACAGAGCTGGTTGAGACAGCAAGCTGCAGCTTTAGTGAACAGCAAGGTAGAGGCACATTCACCTTCCATCTTCCAGCTACAGTCCTCCCTTTGCTACTTCATGATGGAATCAAGTGCTTCAGAGTATCAAACAACTTTCTTGTAAATTGTGTCCATATCCTCACCAGCTGGGTGAAAAGAGATTAAACAAGTAGGGAAGACACAGTATCACAGCAAACAGACCCTCTCCAATCAAGCTCACTGCCTTTCCGGGCAAGGTGGACTAGTACATACAGATGAAGCATAAATGTGTCTATACTGCTGAAAAGCCATGAACTAGCCTTTGTTTGGATGTGCTCTAAAGAATATGCACTTAAGAGATCTCTGGCATTAATGAGTACAGAGGATGCTTAACACTGCATCTCCAACCTGTAATTTAAAAAGGCAGAAAGACTGGACAATGTCAAGATTTATAAAATCTACTTCAGCCTTAAGGGTAAGTTTAGCAGATTAACCACAACCATTTAAGAATTCATTCAGAAAAACTGATAACAATGCTTGACAGTACTGAATAGTCAGTTTAGCTATCATGAGGAATTGCTCTTCATGTTTTTATAGGTATTAACTGGAAAGATGAATTTTTTCCCTCACCATAGACTGTTGGCCAAGAAAATCTGAACACTGAACAGTGGACTGACAAAAAGCCAGGCTTCAAGAATTTCGGTGTAGGTATGGCAAGTCAGCCCTCCAAAATATTACCAGCAGTGGTTTTTCCCCCATATTAATATAAAGTATGCTTTTAATATAAAGTATGCTTAAATACATCATTATTTGAAAGACAAATTACCCTTTAATTACTATTTAAAGCCAACTTAAGTAATTTAAACTTTTGCATAGGGTTTTTAGTACTCAGGACAGTGGAAGACTGAGAAGATGCTGCAAAGAAACCTTGTAACAGGATAAAACCAAAACCCAATAGATGTATGTAGCCTTCAAAGAACAAGCATGTATGATGAACAGAAACTTCTACAAGTCTTATAAAACCAGGGGCTAGAAGCCATGCAACAATTACATCAAACTACAGCCAGCTGTGAGCACAGAGAAACTCTTTATCATCTAGATGTTTCCAAGACAATAGCTGAGTAACTGGAAAATAAGATAAACTTAAAACTGCCCAGTGGGTCAAACTCAACAACCTTCACCTATGATGGAGAAACATAAAATCATGGCCAAAACACTCACCACATACCTGGAAAGGTGGTTCCAATGGAATTTGAATATGAGGTAAACTAGTCAACCCAGGATGACTGCTGTTCATGAAGGTCAGAAAAAACATTCTCTTCCATGACCATTTGGGAGAGAGAGATTTCCTCACACAGACACAAAGTTGTTGCCTGCTCTGCTCATTGCAAAGCAGACTTTAAGGTCTGCGAAGCGTGGAAAAAAATGGATATATTTCTTATGTGTGCAATTTGTCACTCTGAAAGTTGACACATCAGCAAATGTGAACTGCTGAAAAGAAAGCTTCAGAAGATTTAATATTCTAACTATAAGTCTACAGAGCCTTCCCCACCTCCATAAGATAAGATGTCTCATCTCAGGAAATCACAAAATCAAACCCTGTATTCCTAGAAATGTTAAAGGAAACACTTGAAAAAGTACTTGGGATAATTTCCAAGTATTTTCCATGCCACTGAAGAGGATGCTATCCATTTAGATTTAATATTGTGAGTTTCTAAGTACAGCTTTTCCAGTTAAAAAAGAAGAGACATGGATTACCACATATAATCAACCAAATAACTGCAAATCTTTTGTCGCTGTGCCATTTCATTTAAGAAGCATACTACTTATTTCTGCTCAGACCAAATGAAATGATTACAAAACGACTCTCCCATGTGTAAGTCTGAATCCTTACACAGTAAAACTTTAAGTCACATTATACTTAAAACTGTGATGCACTGAAAAGATAATCAAAAGCCCCGAACACATTATCGATCTACAAACTTAACACTGGACACTCAGTTAGCTAGATATCCCTTTAAGGTTACCGAAGCTATAAAATTACAAACTTAAAATAGCTGTTCAATAATCAGGAACATTCCAATCCATCATATAATAATTACTTAGATGGGCACAGCCTTAACTGTCTCTTGATATTTTAAATAAATAACTCTTTGCCAACAGCACCTAGTTACTGATACTAAACACACGGTAACTACCTGGGCTTTCTCTCTGTTATCTCGTTCTTCCTAAGAATTTAAAATTAATTAGTAGTCTAAGAGGAAAACATCGTGAGAGGGCGGGGACCAATTTTAGTCCTAACAATACTGGTTTGTTTTGAAGTTATAAACGTGGAGATGGACTGTCAAAGATGAGCTACATTTTGAGCAAAAGCTAATATTCTTTAATACTTTAGAGTATTAAAGAATACTAAAGAATTTCTAAAGAGAAAAAAAAAAAAAAAAGAAACTAGGACACCATGTACTATAAAACACGAGAACTGGAGATTATCTCACTGGCTCGGTAAATTGCTTCCAGGCTCCAGCGCTCCCCCGCGCAACTTTGCTGATGTCTAAGTCGCGATCCCACAGCGGCACAAAAGCACAGCCAGGCTTTGAGCTGAGCCTCTCTGTGCAACTTCCTCCGCAACTCTGAGGTCCCAGAAGCGGCTCCTGCACCAAAAGCCGCCGGTGTTTACAGCTCCAGGCGCCCGGTCGCGCGCCCACCCCACCGGCAGCGGAGGGACGGCGGCGCTCCCGGGTCCTATCTTTGTTCAGCCCCGCTCACGGGTCAGCGGGCAGGGCTGCTGCTCCTCCCGGTGCGGCTTCACAAAAGCTTTCGGCACGGACGGGGCCGCGGGTCGCCCCGGCCGCCCCGCTTTGTTTTCCCCTCTCGCCCCAGGGGGGCCGGCGGGCACGGGAGCCGGACCCGCGTCTCGCTGCGGCGACCGA
>WEIU01023465.1:12546-79540 GCA_013389925.1 Aegithalos caudatus
GACAGACACGGGGCTGCAGAGCAGCGTGGAAACAGGAGGAGGGCAAATGTTCGGTCTATAAAGGCTCCCAGCCTAATGTGGGATTAGTGGAAAGAAAATGGACTGCACATTAAAATTCATGAAGGAGTACGATTTAAGATCCATGAATAACAGAGCCACAATTATGCAGGACGGGGGATTTGGGTTTGTTTTTGTTTTGTTTTGTTTTGTTTTTTCCAGAGCTGGTGGAAGAAGTGAAGTCATTCCCAGGACGTGTGTGGCTGCCTCGTGCTCTGCGCTCGTTGTTGGATGTTGTGGACACCCAGAGCTGATGATACCGAAAGGATAAACACGGGGACAAGAGGAAATGGGAGAGGTTGTAGATCCCCAGACAAAATATGAGGGGGGTTTGTGGTCTGATAGGCTGTGTCCTTGTCCCTGGGTCTCTGGTAGGAAGTTTTAGTGGGGTTTTTTTTGTTGTTTTATTTTATTTTATTTTATTTTATTTGTGATAGTAGCATTTTAATACAGTTAGGAAAGAGGCACACTGGACGAAGCCCGGTGACCGCAGGAGTGCGTGCCGGGCAGCGCGGGTGCGGCCGTGCAGCGAGAGGAGCCGTGCCTGCGGGGCCTCGCGGCGCCAAGGGGTTTCGTGCTGGCTGCGGCCTGTGGCCGCACGGACACAGTGACGTCTAATCCTCGTGCACTTCCATAACCAGTTATTTTAAAAGCAGTTTGCCGTGGTGTCGTGCGCTCTGATTACGTCCTTTCCAGACAGGAAAGCAATTCAAGTGCAGCGGCCGCTTCCGTGCGCTGGCCCGGTTACATCTGCAGCACAGCACCGCCAGATTCCCGGCCTGCTGGCGGCTCCCCCACACGGGCTCAGAGGCAGCGGAGAGCTGGGAAGCGCCGTGGAGAGCCAAGCCCTCGGCCGAACCCCCAGGGCGACGCTCCTGCCGCCGCAAGAAACCAGAGGAAGGGGGAGCAGCTCCCCCAGATGCGCAGGCTTGGTTGAGTGTCTCCTTGCGTTCAGAACGAAGTCGCAGCCTGAACAGAGTAAAATGTATGTCAGTCAGTGTGTCAAGAATTATAATACCTTATTAACTGCCATGATTCCTGAGAGAGTATTAATTTAGGATCAAGTCAAAAGAACTTGAATTAATAAGAGCAGGCTGTGGGACAGAATGTAAGAGTGACGGGAAGGCAGGAAAAGAGTATGTTCATTGGAAGGGTGCAGGGAAATGTAATGGAAAGTAGGACTGCTTCCATAATTGGGAAAACATAGATTTAGGAATGGAGATTAAATGTTTAAGATCAGTCTGACTTAAAGGCGATTAAGGTTAACAAATTCCTCAAATTCCTCAATGGGATTATATAAATAAAGCAGTAAGGTGTTAGGAAAATTGGCATTAAAGAAAGCTTTGTTATAAACACAAGTGCTGTGTTTTGACTACATTGAGATCTTGAATGACCCTAGAACTAGACACTGAAGCAATTAGGAAGGGAGAACCATAGCAGCAAACCAGCCATGTGTTTGCCTAGCCAATCACAGGGGTAAGGTTTTGTTACAAGGAGGGCACACTATACACATCTACTGTATGTTACTCTTTGTCACTGTTGAATCTTGTAATTAAAATGTTTACTGAGTCACTTGGGGCTCAAAGATGCAGAGAGACCTTGGAATTCACTGTTTCTGTCACAAGTCGAGAAGATGTTGCTGTCACCCACACATAATGCACAGATCGTGTTACATAGAAGAGCCAGGCAAGCTGAAGAGAAATATCTGTGTGAGAGAAGAATGCAAAGAGAAACACTCATCACCTCTGATGTGCTGTCTGTACTTTCATTTGATCCTCTGATTGTCTGTCTCACGTCCATCCCAGCACTGGCCTTTATGGCTACTCACACAACTTCAAGACATGTAGTAACAGTCAGGTGGCTTTGGCCCTCTCTCTCTCTCTCACCTTTTGAGATGGACGTGTTTGTACACTGGTTATGATGGGGGAAGACAGTGACAATGGATATTCCCTCCCTGTCACATCTGGCAAATATGGCTTTAGTTTTCCTATGTGTACATGAAGTTCCAGCCTGCAGAGGTTTCCAGTCCAATGAGGGCTGAAGGACAGTCATTTGGTTGTCTGCTCCCAGAACCAATCTGTCAAGGATGAGTGGCTGGTCTGTTCTGCCAAAGGTGAGCATGACCTATAGCTCCTTCTGTGAGCTCTGTACCTGCTGAAAAGGGGAGTGAGGAGTTTAGATTTTCTACAGGGGTGTAGAAAAAGGGGGTAATGAACTCTGGTTTTCTACTAATCTCAGCAAACCCTGTGATATAGGCACTTTCATAAATGTATTGGTCATTCATGCAACAATTATTTTTTCTCTCAAAAATCAAGACCAGGAAGATGATTTGACCTGAAGGGATAGCTGAAATATTGTCAGGAATTGAGATGAAGATGTCAGGAAAAGAAGTATTAGCTGGGGCTAAGTTGATAGGAATGGATACAGAAATTGTTAACATTTCTGGATTAGTGGATGAGTTGTCAGCACCAGCCAGTTTTGCTGAAAGGAGGATCTTAACATTCAAAATCTAAAGATCTGTGAGCCAGTCATGATTTTTGACACTGGATAATTTTGTTTTCATGCTGTAGAGTGGTAAAAACATAATGTCTTTAGTCTGTTTTAATGTGTTCTGAAGTCTTCAGCTTCTTCAATTGTTCTTTGAGTGACTGATGGCAGAGGCTGTCCTTAGTCGAGGTGATACCCCACCAATAAATCCTTTGCAGGTGAAGGATAGCACTAGTAGAGGCAGTTACTATTGCCCATTGTCTTTTCTAGGCAGGTATGAGTAGGGCTGTTTCTTCATTTTCCAGCTAGATCTAGAATGTTCAGGAGTGAACCTCAGGCTGTAGGAGACATGCAATTTTTACCGGTGTTTTGGAGGCCCTTTGTGCATCCTCTGTGTTTTGTTTGGGAGATTTACTGTGCCCACATTTTCAGCATTTCCCGGTATCTGTGAGAGCTGGAAACTTCCCTGAAGTGGAGCCTCTCCAGCTTCTCTCGGGGTGACAGCATGGTATGGAAGCACAAGCAAAGCCATATTCATGGCACAGCTCTGAGTAGGATCAGAAGCCAGATGTGCCAGAGGAAAACTGGAACACGTGCAGGGAGAACACCGTGAGTGAGGGCATGGACATTTGGAGAGGGGAACCACAGGGAGTGTGATACTAGAAATAAGGGTGGTATTAGGGTGAGGGAGAGAGGGAGATGATGGCAGAACTGACTGAGATTTTGATCATGATATGGTAGAGCAGAGGAGGTGATGCTTGATAAAAGTAGGGATGAGTCAAGCATAGGACTCGTGGAGGACAAAATGGTAGTTTTCCATGAAAGCAGAAACTAGAATTGTCATAGAGTATGGAGGGGAAGATGGAGACAACTGCTTATTTGTGCTGTGAATTTAAATTCTTAGCTTGGAAATATTCTATGCCATTTGCCATTAACACAACATTACAATGATGGCACAGGTAAGTGACTTTATTATTATTATTACTTTTTTCCGTGTAATGAGCCTCAAATGGTATTTCTGGGGTCTTGAAGATGCCAGTACTACATTCCATCTCTGGAAGAGAGGAGGTGAAAAAACTTTAGCATAGTGGATTGTTCTTCCTGCTGTGACACTGTTGGGATTCATCAGTTAAGCCACTGAAATATGCTATGCCCAGCAAACAGAAGAACTATTGATATTTTGCTGTCCGATTTCAGATGATCATTTAAGTAATAAATTATTCATCTCTCAGGCTCTTGGATTTTGAGCTTTTAAAGAGTGTAGATATATGCAAATGGCATTTAAAAGGTGGACCCTGAGAGTTTATTTAGAGCTCATTCACCCTCTCTGCCCCATGCAGAGTCAGTCATGCTCCTTCACTCAGTCTATTCTTCAAGATCTCTGGTGGTGGACTCTCCTTGTCTTTTTCCTCAAGCAGGCCTTTTCTCTAGTTTGAAATTTATACTTTTGAAAGGCTCTTCTGATTCATATCTGTGATCCTTCCTACTGCATCAGAAGCCCATTCATTTGTCCCCTTTGCCCAGATTGTCCCCTTTCTCTTTGAAACAGATTTTTACTTGTTTTTGCCATTTTAATTCCTTCTCAATCTCTCTTTTAGGTTAAACAACATTGAAAGGTCTACTAAAATCAATATGTTAAGTGCTTTGTCTGACCTATCCAAGGTGCTTGATATTTTCCTGTAAGAGGAAATGAGAGTTCTTTGGCGGCAGTTGTTCTTGAAAATTTAGTGTTGGACATTGTCTTCTTCTTAACTTTGAAGTAATTTAAAATAGTTACCTTAATAATTTTTTCAGAGAGTTTGTTTTTAGGGCTCTGTCTCTCCCTCTTCCCAGCAATATATTTTTATTATTGTTTTAATTTCCTGCCCCACGCCGTGGGAAATTCAACTTTGTCTTGTGTTCATATATTATGCAAAAAAACCCACCCAATTAACAGAAAATAAGCTAAGTGAATTAGCTCATTGTTCCAATAATGTGGTGTTCTGAAGTCTATGTCTTTGGTACTGGCATTCTCATTTCATTTTAGGGAATTTTTAATTTTGAAATTCTGATATATATATATCTAAGTAAGTAGGTTGTATGTTTTCTTTGTCAAGATGCCTCGAATACTTGTCTGCACAGAGAATATTATTTCAGTGATAGAGCTTTTCATTCTTTTTCTTGTGTTAAAAACGGTTTGATTGAGAAACTGGCTTTTTATTTACATCCAGTATGTCTTTGCTTGCCAGTTTCATTGTTTAGAAATACAGCATGACAGTCTATAAATAAAAGTACGTGGGATGAGTTAACACAGACTAGTGAGGAATTTCAGACTTCTTTTTAGCCAAAGGAAATACAAAAGTATGGTCTAACACCTTAAAAATAATCCTTTTTGAGAGTATAGTCAGTCACAGTATAGACAACTGTTCTGTTTCTTTTTTTTCTTATTCTTTAATTTTTTTCTTGTATTTGTTTTAATAAATCACAGAATATTCTGAATTGGAAGAGATCCACAACTATCATCAAAGTCCAGCTCCTAGCTCTACACAGGACAAACTCAAGAATCACAAATGCTAGCTGCTGTGTTGAAAACAAAGTTATCAAGCCTCTACTTTGGATTTTTCGTTGCTTGGTTGTTTGATAGGGTTGTTTTGGGTGGGTTTTTTTTGGTCTTCTGATTCATTCAAAGATACTGGTCAGTTGCTGCTAGTTCTACTATTCACTATTTGAACCGGCCACATTTGCCATTTAGTCAGGTATTACTTTTATTTATTTATTTGCTATTACTTTAAAGTATACAATTGCCCCTGTTGGCCTAGTCTTTTGCAAAACTGAGTTTCAAAAGATGGACCAGATCAGATAAAGTTTGACAGCACACATTTCAGACACACAGTATTTCCATGTTCAGTGTCCACACGTCAGTTCCTAGGAGTTTCCTGTTCAAATAAAATATCTTCTAGCTCTGAAGCTGAAGATCTTCGACAAAACCCTAGAGTATCAGAATTTTTCAGTTCTTTGTGGGTGGCAGCAACCCTTTTGTATAGGATCAAAGGAATTTTGTAATGGTCTTGGCTGGAGTTTTTCTCTTGTTATGCCAGGTTGTTGGTCACATTTTGACTGTGCTCCATGGTGGAGCTAGACTGGAATTCTCTGGAATACATCCCACTGTAGAAATGAAAGATGCTATTAACAACAGTATTGCATATCTGGAAGAAGAAAAGGCTTCCTGTGTTAAGGGCTCTTAAACAGCATGTGAGATAATTAGCCATAATTTATATTATATAGATGTATAGTTTCCTTGGCAAGAAATGGGATAGGTGTTATCCTGTCATGGAGACATCATTCTTAAATTATTCCAAGAATTCCCAAGAACATTTTGCATCCTAGTACTGTGCTGTGACCAACATTTATTCACAGTCTTAAGACAAAAATTCTTGGAGCTTTTAACATTAGTATGTACATACCTCACAATTTCTAACAAAAATCCACCAGTGCGCTCCTTAGAAAAAATAGCCACCATTCTTTCCTTGTTCCAAGTTATTTGTTCTAATTTGTGGGATGATGATCTGTCTAACCAATTTAGTCCATTGAACTTAAGCTCAACAGTATTACATGATGTTTCTCTTCACCACCCTGAATAGGCTTACTGGATTCACACAAACTTGGTGTAACAAAAGGTTGACACAAATATTGTTTAAAGTGTTGGTGTAGGTAGCACCCTTCATCTTAGAAGAACTGTAGGAGATCATTAAATAAAAGCAAAGTTACACTCAAAGGCACACAGAGGCTTGAACTCACTGGATGAGAAGGTTTTGCTCTGGGACTGTGTATGACGGAGTGAGAGGAGGATGAGAGGGAATTAAGTTAACTGGTGTCATGGTTTAACCCAGGCCAGCAGCCAAGCCCCAGGCAGCTTCACTCCACAGACAGAGGAACTGCTCTTTATTGTGTCCCAGCACTCATGGACATCAACAAAATTAGAAAACAGTGTTCCTTCCCTATCTTCTTTTTTTTTTTTTTTAACCTCAAGGGATGAAAATATCTTTTTCAAGGGTTTATGCAATCTCAACCATACAGGAAAAAATTACAATTACTGCAATCTAATAGCCTTGTTTCATGTGAATCAATATTTTTGTACTCACATGGATATCTAAAAGATTTTTATTTTTTAAACAGATGCAAAATATCTGTTAGTTGATTGTTTTACATGACAGATATAGCCAAATTGACTTTTCTGAAATTTCTTATTTAACCTTGAGAGATTAAGAACACTCTTTGGCCTTTGCTGGTTCTACTATAGTAGAACTCCTTATATTTTATTTAATAAATCTTTAGCACAGATTTATTTTCTCTAAAGTATTGATTAACTACTGCAGTTCAAAGTGATATTTTGAATATACCAGACTTTTCAAAGTTTCCTGCACTTGCCACTCCTCCTGTTAAGGAAATCCGTATCCATAACTTTGTAGTTTAGCAGTGAGAGTAGCAGGATGAACAGGAGTCTATGAAATCCAACCTACCGTGCCATCAAGTTGTGGTGCAAGAGAAGTTAAAGAACATGATACAGAACAGTGTCTCTCCAGAAAATGTCTGTCTTTTCATACCAAGAGGCATTACCTTCCCCCCCTGCCTAATCTGTCCCTCTCTCAAGTGTTTCAAATTTGGAACACCGCCCCCCCTCCACACACACAATACGCATAAATCCCAAACTGATGGTTTTTGACAGTAATCTGCCATGCAGTTTGAAACATTGTTTCTGCTCTCTGTTGTGAGCTGGTAACCATCAGCAAAATGGAAAAGCAGATAACCAGAGATGGAAATATCCTCTTTGCTTGCTCCAAATGAGTCAGTCAAACTTGTCATGAAGTACCTAGAGAGGACAGAATACAATCCAAGTTCACATTTGGTAATGTTTGGTGAGGTGGTGATGAGGAAAAAAAAACAACTTAATTGTTTTGATTTTGAGACAGTTAATTTCATCTTTTCAGTAAGTCTGAGTCAGCCAGCTTGATTCCCTCTGATGGTTGCAGGGCTTTCTTCACAGAAGGCAGAAAACAGAAATGTAATTCAGTGTCTCACACGTGGAAAAAGGAACTGCTCTGAGGCAGCAGCTCTCAGGGGCTGGGGAAATTCTTGGAGGACTTTCAGGCCATTTCTTCTATTAACTACTTTTAGAGTTGTGTGCGTTTCTTTAAATGCATTCAGAAAATGTCACATCCTAAGCATAGCAGGCAATAATCCAAGTGACTAAAATAAGAACAAAACTTGGCCATAACTTTTTAAAAAATCATTTCAGGCTTCAGATTATTTGCTGTATAGCTCACATGAATTACATCAGTTGCCAACACCACCACCATCAGCTTTTCCAAACAGTCATTTAGTTTTGTATTATTCTCAAATACTTTATCTTGACAGCATAATTAGTGATTTACTGCACCCAAACTGGGCTATGTTATTACAGTCCCTAGACAGTAATCCCCAGCTGATCACCCAGTAGAGTCAGCTGAGGTTGCTAGCTAATGGTCCAATACAAACCAAAGTGCTGTTTGCTATCTAATAAACACATTTGTTCATAGCACACTCGCTAATAAGGGCACCACTAAAAAGAACATCCCTTAATCATATATAATACCACTGGGGTATTTTTAGTGCATTCTAAACAATCTTTTTACTCAAAAGAAGAACTAAGCATCCACTCTACTAAAAGTACACCCCGCTTAATACACTTTGAGAACAGTATGTTCAAAATCGTGTTGAAATTAATTATTTCTGACATTTCCCCCAAAATAACACTTTAACAAGCTTCTACTTGTCTGCAGCTGCTCAGGATGACATTATGGAAGAAGGCAGCTAGGTGGAGGAGTTGTTAATGTTATGGTGCTCACATTTATGCAGCCACCATCATGGCTGGGCTAGAGGAGATGTTAGCTTTATGCTCTGAGAAGAGTTTTGTTGAGTTGCTAAGATTACCCACAGGTTATAAAATTAAGGAGAAATATAATTATTTCCCATCATCCCATGCTCTAGGGTTTTTCTAGGCTGTTTTGATTGATTTTGTTCTATGGATATATTAAAAAATATTCTTGTCACTTAAGCCAGGATTTTTTGCAGTGAAGCTTTTTCCACTTGAAGTTTGTTTGTCCTTTATATTTAAAATGCTGACAGAAAAATCTAGCCAAAACGCTATGCACTCTCACACCTGTAAATACTAACTAAAAATAAGGAATTAACCTTCCCAATAATAACTCTGTGACTTGAGTACCTCTGCTCAAGTCAAAGAATGATACCCCCTCTGCTGCAGTTTTTGGTGCCAGGGCTGTGTGGCACACTGCATGCTGTGGGTCCCTGTCCCTGCTGCTCTCAGCTCTTCATGACAGAACAGCGAGGCTGCCATGGTATGAATCCATCATCCAAGCAAGGCTCACGGGACACAGAGGTGGAAGACAAATTTTGGAGTAGTGTCTGAAAGGAAAAGCCATAATCTCTTCAATAGACCCAGTGGATAAAAAGAGTGACTGGGTTGTGACTATCGTATAATGTCAGAAATCAGAAGGGATCTGAAGCATCAAGCCCAATTAGCCAGCTATTGAAGGAAAGGACATATAATTATGCTTTACCCCCCACACACCTTGCTGCTACCATAGACCTGTTTAGGTGGAGCGATGCAGGTGAATGGTCCTATTGCCCACAGCTCCTTAATGAGATGTTGGCCTTCATGGTCTGTGTCTTCTTTTTATCTTGGATATATCCTTGTGAAATATATCTACACAGGATGGTTATGTATCCATTTGTTTATCAGACACAGTTCTTGTGGTTGTGAGGGACCCCCAAAGGTCATCTGGTCCAACCTCACCTTGCTCAGGAAGGGGCACTTGAAGCCAGTTGCCCAGGACTGTGTGTAAATGGCTTTCGAATATTCCAGAGATGGAGACCACAGCCTCCATGGGCAATCTGTGCCCTGATATTCAGAGGGAACCAGCTGTGTTTCAGGTGTTATCTGTTGTAACAGATTCTGTCTCTGGGCACCATTGAAAAGAGCCTGGCTCCATCCTTTTTGCACCTCCCATGCAGGTGTTTGTACACACTGATGAGATCTCCTTGAGTGTCCTCTTCTCCAGGCTGGACAGTCCTAGATCCCTTGGCCTTTCCTCCTATGTGAGGTGCTCTAGTCCCTTCATTGTCTGTGTGGTCCTTAGCTAGACTCTCAAACAGCTCAATATAAGTCTTGTAGTGGGGGGCCCAGACCTGGACGCAGCACTCCAAGTTGCCTCCCCAGTGAAGGATCACATCCCTCAATCTGCTGACAATACTTTGCCTAACACTCGCCTTCTTTGCAGCAAGGCCACTTTGCTGGCTCTTGTTCAACTGGGTGTCCATCAGGACCTTCATGGCCTTTTACCAAGCTGCTTTTCAGCAACTATGCAAATTTCCAAAAGAGCTAAGTAGATCCTATTAATGCCGTCTTCCCAGGTTAGTGAAAAGGAAGCATTATAAAATGTGAATAGAATAGCCACATTTCTGCTGAGAGAGCACATTATATATTTTATAGCAATTAATAGGACTGTTAAGGGGAGTCAGCAATGACCTGCTCAATTCAGCATTAAAATTGTGGCTGAGTCTATACCTGATCCGTAACAAATTTTGTGTTTTCAAGTATGGGGGTACACTGTCCACTAACATTCTAAGCACATAAAGAGTATTTATTTTTGCCTGCCAACTTCTTTCCAGCTGCTTTAAAGTCTATAATACAAGTGGTAAAGAGACTTCAAATAAAATTTTGTACCTTTTTAACAAAATTGAGATCCAGCACTGAGACTGCACCTCTCCAGCAGAGTTCCACCAACCCCTCCAGAATGTTGGATATGTTGAACATTCTGTAGCCTCGCAAACTCAGTGTTTCCTTGATGCCATTTTCCCTATCACTGCATCAAAATATTAGCTCAGGTGGGAGGTTGGTGCTGGGGTGGCCTGCAGAGCACTGCTACCCATGAAAGCAATTATTCTGCTTCCTCCACTTTCCAAAATATTTCCAGAATAGGTTTTTTTTTAAGGCTGAGATGAAATTTTCAGATGGCAGCTGCTGGCTTCTGAGTGCTTCTTTTTTTTTTTTTTTTTTTTTTTTTTTTTTTTTTTTNTTTTTTTTTTTTTTTTTTTTTTTTTTGTAGTGGGAGTGATGGAGAGCCTTCTTGTGCCACTGCTTGAAGCCATGCAGCAAGCTCTCTTGCTGTTCATGAGGTGGCCCTGGAGCAAGTTGGATGGATCCCTGGAGTTGCATGTGGCAAGAAGATCCCTTCCCCCCAGCTCCTGGGAACACTTCCTGTGGCAGTAGTTTGTGGGGATTTCTGGGCTAGTTTTGGTAAAGCAGATTTCTAAGTTTTAGAGGGAAAATGTGGATTTTCATTTGATTCTGAACTAATTATTCTTGAAAATTTTAAATGGAAACAAAAACTGCATATGCTACCTACAATTGTCTATATTTTCTCAAACTCTATTTACCTAGATAATTGTGGGAAACGATGCAAAGTCCTTTTTGAATAGGACCTCTTCCCTAGGTGAGCATCAGGATGAGCAGTTAGAAACCCCCTCAGAGAACCTTCCTGGGGCAGCTCCTGTAAAGCAGGCAGCAAGCAGCTGTTGTACGCCTGCAGCCGCAGAACACAACGTTAACACAACCAGCCGCACGGTGGAGCTGGGTTTGAGGAGAAGGACGTCAAAGCCTGCCAGGAGATGCTCCTGGCTTGGGAGGAGAGGTGCTGCCTCCTAGAGTGCTGGCAAATTTCCTGCTTGCTGTATTCCAGACATAAATGAGCAGTAGGCTTTCAAAGAGAAAGCAAACACATAGAGAAGAAGGAGTTGTCAACAGGGAAGAGGTTTAACAACTCTTCTGCAAAGCTAAATAGTGAAATTGAGTGCCAGTGAGGACCGGACCCGAGCTACATACCTAACTGCTGCTATGGAAACATAGGATTAGGGGGAAAGTTTAATTTTCTAGATGTTGAATATCTGAGTAATTTCCACTAAGAAACCGTATTTCATCAGGATCTAAAACACAGTCTATGACTCGAAATAAGGCTGCAGTTTTTTCTGTGGACACTGCTGGCCGTGACTGAGAGGTTTAACTGAGCAGTGGCATCCTGCATTTCCAGGGGAGGGGAAAAAAAAAAAAATAAAAAAAGAGGATTACTGTAGCAACTCCTTTCAGACAACTTTTCTGTTCACTGCAATGAAATCAGTTCGAAATTAATTGTCATGTCATCAGCTAACCACACCAATTTGAAGGAGATACGGAGTTTCTCTCTCCTGATGGAGTTTCCCAGCAGCCAGGCAGAAGAAGCTGTAGGTGGCACCATGGCACTCTGCAGGAGGGCAGTGTGGTGCTGGGCAGTTCTGACTCATAACTGAGCTGGTGGACAGAAACCACAGACTCAGTGGAGACGCCACTTTTATGTCACGTTGCAATCTCCCTCCCTCCAGCAGCCCTCCTGGCCTCTATGCATTACCCATCCCTGGCTTTCCCTGCCGGACAACCACTTATTCACCCCCTTCCTTCCACCCATCACAAACACTTCACTGTACAGCACTGATACTACTGGGTTTTGCTGGAGTTTTATTCTGGTTATCCTTTTTTAGAGAGGGCTAAAGTCTGTGATTGAGAACAATGACTCACTTAAGGAAAGGGACAACCAGAGATATTATTAGTTCCTATTAAGTGGCAATGCCAAAACTTCACAGGATCAGATTCTATATGGCCGGATATATTTAGCAATTTTGCAGTACTGTAAGTGAGGATGTGCATCATTTCCTGGGATTGTTAAGCCTTTGATGGAACTCTTGGAATGCAATGAATAATATTATTACAATACTGTACTTTCTTAAACATAGTGGGCATAATTAAAGTCCCACCCACAGAGGTCAGGTCCATTTGACTCATTATTGTTAAGAGTTAAGAGACTTCAATTTATTTTAACAATGGTTTGTTTAGAATATGAAGTCAATGGATTTCTTGCCTGTGTGGAAGGTGTCATTTTACTATGCCAGGGACCGTGTGGAGTTCCGGAGTAAAGCTATTAATAGAGTACAGATACTATTGGATCTGGTTGTCACTTAACAAAAGTTAAATCTGCTTTGATTAAATCAGTGAAATTGTTATTTGCATCAGTGTATTATCTGGTCTGGTGTATTTAAAATGGGTCTATGCCTTTAAATGTAGGATTGCTAAACCAATAACAGGGCAGACTGTATGAAACAATAACACTAAAAATTCAGGTTTCTTAAGTATTTTGCTTACTCTTTTCATTACAGTGAACTAGTTTAGAGAAAATATGTATTTCTCATTTTTACGTCAACTTTACCATCTGGAACTTCTGCAGAAGCACAGAACTGATAAACTGTATTTGTATCAAGCTTTGCATTGGGACCTTTAAAGAGATCCTATCAGGAGAAAAACAGTTTAAAGTATTATAACCACCAACAACAAAATAATTATTAATGAAAGCCATTAGCAAAAAGCAATCTCTAATTTTTAGCTGATTAGTCTATGGATTTGATGGCTATCTGTGTAAAATTAGTTTCATAGGTTTACTGAAATGGCCACTTAGATCCAGATCTTCAGAGGCATTTCTGTTTGGAAATCCAGGGCAAGCCTGGTGCTTATGTTTATTATTAGGAGCCTAAATAACTTTGTGGAGTCAGAGGTCCTGCTAATGGAAACACATTAATGTGTACCGTACTCTTACAGTGAATGGTCTGGTTGTCAAGCTTAGAAAGAAAAACAGTAAAACCCAAAACTTATTTTTTGCTTAAAATAAAGAAAGAGGGCTAAAAGGTTCCATCCAGCAATACAGAAGATAACAGCAGGTGAGTGTCTTTCCACTTAGAAGCTCATGCTCCTGCAGATGCTTTTGCAGAGTGACCTACCCAAGGTGCAGGGGTGACAGGACAGTCAATAGTTGCCGTGGGGATGCAGGTGGGAAGCCCTCCTCACCCTCTCAGTGAAAGAACCACAGGGTAGCAAGAAAGCAGCAATTCCAGGAAATGCATCTTCTAGCTTTCTTAAGGCAAAGAACTGAAGCACCACAGAGACCTGATGTTACATCTCCTGAAGGAGATGTTCTGTAACCCTGCAAACACAGTGCTCCACAGCCTACCACGTGCCATTCTCATCATTTTGCCTGAGGAAGCTTAGGGCTGGCAGTTCTTGTCCCCAGGGTCACCATGTTCTTGGTGGGCAAACCATCACCTTTACTCCAGTCCATATTTACTGATAACTGGTTGAGGAGCAGGCTTAATCAGCTGGGGATGCAAGTATATGTCATACTACTTTCCTTTCATACTTGCATGAGAGAAATGCATCAGCACATATTACTGCATGTGGTACTGGTGAATGTGCTGGATAACCAGGGCAGAAGATGCTGGCAGCATCTGGCAGTATGAACAGCCAAGGGACAGTGAAGGGACAGTAGAAGGGACAGTGCAGATCACTGTACAGATCTCTGCAATTTTTCTCCTCAAGGCAAGAGGGCAGGGTTCAACACAACATTGGAGTGAGTCTGCATTTCATTCATGATTGATTTTACTGTCTTGCTTACATAACCCACCTAATCCTGCCTCCTGGCTTGGTAAATCACAGCTTGCAGTGCTCTTCTTAGGCATCAACCCAGAAGATCATGATGAAAAGCAAATCTCATTACCCATCAGCAGTGAAAGACACAGAAAATGGAAAGTAAAGAGAGTTATAATGTTACCACCTCATTGGAATCAGTTTTATCATTTTTTATCCAGTATTAATTCTTGGACACACAAATGCACTATGCTGGGGGTGGTAAATGAGGTAGGAATTGGAGTACAGCATTTTCTGTTTTAGAGGAGCCCAGATGCCCAGATCTCAGGCTGAAGGTGTGGGATTAGTGGGTCAGGGGCCATGCTTATTCCAATGTCCCCAGTTAAGCCCTCAAGTAAGTAGGCAGGATTTACAAAGAGATATTGGAACCTTCCAGAATAGCACTCTCACTCACATATCTTGGCCAATAATATCAGTGTGAGGCACTTAAAAACATGCTCTTATTTATTGATCTAAGCAGGAGATGAACTCTTCTGGCAATTTATTCCCAGTGGGAAGACAGAGTATCTGGGACATCTGACCTTGTACATCCTCCCTTAGTACTGGGGAGGTGCAGGTTTGTCTTTCATTCTTTTGTGCAAAAACAAGGACAGTGCTGAAAATATATGGGGCAGGAGCGGAGGGTGAGACAAGGCTGGCCCCTAATTCAGTCACTTCAGTCACCAAGTTAGAGTAACTTTGGTCTTGTTTCTTCAGACAGCTGGGCTTTTTTTCTTAGAGTAATTTGCTCTTTTCTGGGATTGAAGTAGGGTATGGCCAAACAGCCCCATGGAGAGGGAGGGGAAGGGTGAGCAGAAGAAGCACTAGGGTGGCAGTTGTTCACAGGAGCCTTTAATCCTCAGAGTATCTGAGGAAGTGGTGCTAGCTAAATATTGGCTGTCCAACAATCTGTACCTGGAAAACTGCCTGCTGGGGAAGGGCTGAACTAGGTGTTCAAACCAGCCCCTGCAGGCCTCAAAGATGAAGTAAAGTAGGGTCTCCTAGGGACACAGCACCATCTTTCCTAGGCCCTCCTCCCTTGGAGCTGAAACCAGCCCTTGACAAAGCAGGGACACGGGATCATCGCTCCAGCCTGCAAATGATGGATGGAAGCAATGCTGTCAGAGCTCGCGTGACCCCATCTCTCTTCGACCAGCTCTGATTAGGAACCTTGTGTTTTGCAGCAGTAGCAGAATAAACACAATCAGGGAGGCCATGTGAAATCAATTTTTATTTAATTATTCATTGCATATTTCTGTGGTGTACTGACAAAATAATTCCAAATCCTATAGTACCCAGCTACTTTCTGCTGCTTTCCTGAAGGCAAGCATGTGACTCTGGTTTCAATTGCTACTGTAAATATACAATTATTTATAAACTACCTCAGAGGGACCATATGGTTCCCTTCTGAATAAAAATGCACAGACGGAGCTGAAAAAAAATTAGTGAAAGAGAGGCATAGTAAATTGATATGTAGCAAACCATCTGCTTCCATGTATGAGTGATGTTATAACAAACTGCAGGAGGCACAGTTAAGACAACTGTAGAGAGCCAACTCCTTCTTGATGTTTGCAGATCTGCTGGTCTTCTACCTAGTATCAATTTTGTGTTGTCATATGCTCCAGCAATATACCAGGAAAGCCATATTGGCTACCTTCTACCTGCCTGGGACTAACAACCCTCTGTGGTTTCTCTTGCATATGTCTACCCAGTGAACACGCCTCAATTTGTTTTAAGTTGCTTTGATTTTTTCTAGCTCTATGAAACACCAGGATAGGTGGTGATTTTCGCTAGGTCTGCGATACACTGAGTATCACTAATCGACTGTGCTAAAATTAAAACGTTTTAAACAAGGTTGTTTCTGTAAAACAGTAAGAAAACTGATGTAGACCTCATTTAGTAAAATATTTTCCATATAGGTCCAAAACTTAGGTCCAAAACTTACTATGACTTTGCTTGAATGGTATCAGAGTAATGTTTGTGTTGGTTCTAAGTTATTACAAAGGAACTGTGAAAGCTGCAGAGATCTGGTTTATGTTATTGTTATCATAATGTTGGGATACCATAAGTGCAGGTGGGAGCATCATTGATGTCACTTGGGTTACGGTGCAGCAATGTGACCCTTTAAATGGGTCACTGGCTCCACAGGGAGAGGGTGGCTCTGTAGCAGCAAAAGAGCAGCATAGTTGGGTGTGGGTGTGAGCACCTTGTCCTGTGCTTTGCTCCATTCAGCATTACAGGAGCTAGGCTGCTTGCAGGCCCTCGAAAGCACCAGGGCAGTGAGTGAAAATTATGGGTTTGTTATGGCAAGAAAAGAATGACAGGCAGGACAGCAGTCCTAGCACTGACCCCATGAGTTTGGGAACAGTTCAGTGAGTCTGTCTGTCACATGCAGTGAGTTACTTTTGCTCTCATGGTTTGTGAACTCATCTAGGGGCCAAGAAGCTGTCTCTTCCCTTTCTGCCCAGCTTCTGAGAGCAGACAGGCAGAGAGTGAGGATCACCTTTATGCATGACGAAAGGAAGTCTCAGGTCTGAAGTGCCCCCATGAAAATCCAATTGTGGCTATGCTGCCTGGGCAAGGGGGAGAGGGGGTCACTTGAAAATACTTGGTATCTCTATAAAAACGCAAGAAAAATATATTTTTCTGTAAAAAGGCAAATAGAATGAACATTTAAAGAATATTAACAATTCATTAACATTATAACAATTCATTTTCTGAATTATTATAGTCATCCTAATAATGTAACAATATTATGAATAGTATAGGGATTAATATTACTAAAATTCATTTAATGGCTCATGTTTTGACATGGGAATTCCAGCTATGGGGCAGAGACTAGGTAAGACAGAAACAGACAGAAGCATTAAGAAGGGGATTATAAATAAACTGATTTGCATTATTCTCTTCCCCAGTCTTCCTCAAGGCTGTCAAACACAGGACCACAGTTCAAAAAAAACCTTCAGGCCAACATCTCCTTGCCTGGCCAACTCTAAGGAAATGTTGAGCCTCTTGGGGGCACTTTCTTCCTTTGCAGTGTGATTTGTGCCTCTCTTCAGAGTACAGTGAATAGAGACTTCACCATCTTGACAGTTGGAGACTCTCTCATGAGAAGCAGCAGCATAAAATACTGGAATGAGAGGGTAGCACGTTACTGAAAATGAAAGCATGGTTCATCTAGAAACCTATATTTCCACACAAAGCTTTGTGACCCTCTGTCAATCTTGCCTTATTTCAACCAGTAGTAAAGTTAAAGGTATGTGCAACCATTTCTTTTTACTCCCCTTCTAGGTTTTGCAGGTGAGGTGCAGCTTGCTGGAGCATCTCTTTACAGAGTTTACCAAACTTCTTTGGCTGTAAATCAGTGGACAGAAAAAAATGGTCCTTCTAAAGATACTATCTTCTGACTTGAAACAGAAAAAGCAGTAGGCATATGGGATGTTGCAGAGAAGCTGAGTCTCTCACAAGCAATGTCACCTGGACTGCTAAATGACATGCACATATTAGTGCAGCAGTGCGGCTATTTTTTTTTTCAGCTGTTGAAGCAAAACCTGTGACTGTCTTATCCCAGCCCCAAGGATTTGGAAAATTATTCCCAGTGAGGCTTGTGTTTGCCCTTCATTAACTTGGTTGGGTGAGGTGGATTTGTTTGATGGGTCATCAGAAGCTTGGACATTGGAGTAACACTTCAGTTTCTGTGTGTTCAGATGTAGAATAGTGGTGAAGGTGTTGCAGTTTGAGTCTCTGCAAGGCTCCGATGGCCTGGATTAAAGGGGCAGTACAGTCACCACATTCTAGGTGTGTGACTCGGGCTTAAAGACACGCTGTTCCAATGTGGAAGACGATCCAAAAAGCGTTTATTCTCATAAGCATACAGTTTATATACTCTTGGGGTCTTATCACTATGTCAGAGGGGCCTGGTTACACCTTATTGGGTTAGCAGAGGAATGGAAAAGTACTGGTATTCGGTTAGAGGAGGGGGTTTACATTCCTGGGGTGATTTCTTATCTCGGGGAGGCTGGAGGAGGTTTTTCTGTGCCCTTTCTCGTGACAAACGTGATATCTTCCGAGCGCCTTTCCCTGCCTAACCACAGTGAAGGAGGAAATATTTTTGATGACCCAGTTTCCCTGGAGCTGAGAACAAATAGATATATTTTCTATAGCATGCAGTATGCTGCAAAGTGGTGAAATGCTAAGCTGCTGGTGTCTGTGCTGATTTGCCTTCTGACTTGGATAAGAATGACAAATTTTTGTTAGGGATTAGTCTTCATGTGTAGCCTGCAATGACAAATCCTATAGGCAGTGATGGTTTTGCTCTGGAGATGAGGAAAAACAGCAATAGTTAAGGACGGACTGATAAATATGAGTGTGTATGCAAAATAATGTTTGCCACAAGAACAGAGAAGACTTTGGTGGCTAGTTGTGCAATTCTCAGTAGCCATCACTAGCCATGTTGGCTACCTTCTCACAGCTTGGGCCTTGTGCATTTGATGGTGTTTCACTGAGCTCTGTTACCACGATTGCACTTGCCTTTAGTTTTTTTTTATTCTCAGTGGAGATTTGAAGTAATATTGTCCTAAGAGACCTGGAGATCATACACCACCAGTGAATTTTCATTCCTAAAGATATTTTTCTTAGTTGTGCTATTTTCCTGGGTTTTTGTTGACCCTCTGCATTGTTTACAGAGTCAGTTTAGACACTTTTTAATTTCTTTCCAAGGTTGAAACAAATAAAATAAATCCTTTATCAGCTCTAAAAGATACAAAGGCTTGAAGCCTATCTAGCATCTCTCTTATCCCCTCCAACTCCTCAAAGCAATTAATATATAACTTAGTAGAAATCCATTAAGGCAGTTCTTTAGAAGTCTAAGACATCAGGTTATATAAATCTAAGGTTAATTCCATTGATCACAGTGGACCTCAACCATTTCACAGCAGGGTGTGAATCCTGGAAAGTCTATGGAAATACTGCCTGGAAATAGCTCTGTGTATCTAATTAGTAAATTAGTAAAATAGTAAATTAGTAAATTAGCAAATTAGTAAATTAGCCTGGTGTGCCTACTACTTAGTAGACCCTTTGTGAAATAAGCTCTGTACCAACTCAAGATATTTGTGGCTAGATTTATTTGTTCATAAAACTTGGCACTTGAAATTTTTGTGAGACATTCATTAATTCTTAAAAAAATGCACAGCATTTGTATATGGGTGCTATATAGCTAATCTGGTCTGTTGTAACTAGACTGTGGGCTTTCTGTCTTGGACTTATCCAGATCTTCCTGGAAGGCCTCTGGGATTGAAAATTTGCTGAGGTGATCCGTAGCAACGATACATGAAATCTATTTTGTGGCTTTGTCCCACCTATCCCATTTGTCCAAGCCTTGGACCTACCCCCTGAGGAGAACTCTCTTAGGGGAAGTTACGAGGGGTTACTGGCTCTCTGCCCGCTCCTCTGCCCTGGGGGACACATGCACTCTCCTGGGGCCTGCCTGCCTTGTGTTCCCCTGTGGGAGCCATGCTTCCTTCCAGTGTGGGACCCCCAAATAAAGCCATCTAATCACACCCTCAGAAGCTGTGTTCTGTCTTGCCTGCCCACACGCTGCTCCCCAGATGCTCCTGTAAGGCTCTGGTACCTCCCCGAACCCAGAGGAATGTTGCCTCTCACTTCCTGCAGCTGCTGGCCAGGCCAGAGAAGAGCAGGGGGGGATTGCAACAGCTTTGAGCCATAGAACATCCCAAAGTTGGTACTTCCCCAGCAAGGCAGCAGAGGTGTTACCAGCTGTGTGTTGGGACAATGCTGCCTTTGCTGGAGCACCTATAAAGCCATGGGGCTGGAAACACTGCCTGTTCTTTCTGTGGGCAAATGCCGTCTTCCTGCCTATCCCATTATGAAAAATACCTCTCAGAGCTGGCTTTGACGAATCCTGCTCTTTGTGGTGTTTTCCTGTCTCAACTGTGCTAACCACGTTGTTTCCTCAAGGGTGAGTAGGTAAAGAGTGTGTTGCAAGACTTCTTTTCTAGCTATTAGTTTTGACCTATTTTGTTTATTGGTATCTGGGCTGTTTGTCCAGATGTGAGTAAAATAAAAAATACCCCCAAAGAGATGCTTTCCAATTTTAGACAACTGTTTTGAGCCCTCAGTGGTGTTCAGTTGTGAGGAAGTATTGCTCATTTCTGCAGTAAACATAACTAGTGGTATCTTGTGCTTGATAGAGGGTTGTAGTGTAAATATAGAGACGTTCTTGCTTGAATGAACTGATTTATTACTGTGCTCTCTTTTAGGATAGTGAAATTGTCCCCAGAGAGGTTAAGGTGTTGGTGATGTGCTTGCCTATGTGCTGAGGTGGAGCCTCACTTGCTCTTTCTTTTAGCTGCTTGCATGGGGTTTGCAGACTGCATGGGGTACATCTTCTGCTCTGGTACACCTGATCATCATGGTGCATCTAAACTCGTACTCTGGCCATCCACAGGGACAAGCTTTCTCCTCCCAGTTGTCCAGAGCATGAGTCCTACCAAGAGCTGAATTTGCCTTGGTGTAATTTGTAGCAGGCAGGGATATGCCAGAACACTACATGAAGGAAGAAAATCCGGTGGCATGCATTTATCTGGTGCACATTTCCCACTCCTTAGAGAGCACTCTGCATCTTGGTGGGTACTGGCAGCTTTGTACAAAAGACTTCAGGCCATTCTTTATTTTTTTTGCCCAGAGCAGGGGTGAGAATATTGTCCCCTCTCTGGGTGAGACTGGTCTGAATAGTACAGCCAGTAATAATCACATGTTAATTTAGGACATCAGCATCCCATGTGAGGATGACATGTCTGCTTTTGTAGTGATAATGAATGCATTTTGAAGCCATCAACACAGCTAGGACTCATTTATTTTGTCTTATTTGTCAGCTGAGTTTAATTGTTTCACAACCAGAACTCTTTGAGAAAACCATTTCTGCATCTCCTAGTACCTTCATTCCTAGGGTTTGTTCCATTAACTGCAGGGACTGTGGATTTTGGTTAAAATAATCTGCCTCTGGAAATGGAGAAGTTGACCCTGCTTGTTCTACACAGAAAGATGGCAATTAGTTCTCTACTCAAGTAAAAATTCAACAAAGACTTGAATGTTCCTGTGCCTGTTGCTTTACAAGATTGTTTATCAGTTTACAGGGAGGCCGTGCTGTCTTTTCAAAGTGCTGCTGGAGGGCTGCCAGCAATAGTAAGAGAAACTGTGCTCATTGTTTAAGTGCCACTGGATGCAGGAGTGGCAGACTGTTGCCTGCTTTCCTTTCATTTTGTGATGATCTAATTGCAAGAGATATATAATTCCTTGTTATGTCAGGGAAGTTGTTTCTCCAGCATCTGGTACTTCTCTGATTATCTACAAATGGTATCTGAAAATTAATAGGAAATCCAGCTATTATGTGAGAAGTACTACAGGGAACTGCTGCCTGCACTAAGCCTGAGAAGACTCAGAGGCTGACAGAACTGGCTTTGTCAGTGAACATATAATTTTCTTTCTTTTTTTTTTTTTTTTTTTTTTTTTTTTTTTTTTTTTTTTTTTTTTTTTTTTTCTTTTAATTTTTTTTTTTTTTTTTTTTTTTTTTTTTTTTTTTTTTAATCCTAGTAAATTACAGGCTTTGGTTATGGTTTAAAGAAATGTGTTCTACAAATGTTGTAGCATCTGTATGCTGCTGTTTTTACTGCAGCCATTGTACAGGTCATTAATCTGATCCCACATTGTAAAAATTTCTCCACCCTCTTCAGGAGTTTCTCTGTTATTGTAACACTTTCCAATACCTTGATGCCTAACTCTGCTATGTTCCCTTATAATTACTTGGGGTAGAACAGGCTTTTTATCCTCAATGCACTTGGCTCCTGCAGTGGTCTGCACATCCAGCTCTGATGGGCTGGAACTGGTGGCTGGGGAGACATCTAAGCAACAGACTTCATCAGCTGCTTACCAGGATAAGCTCATGAAATGAGCTTGAAGAGGAGAAATGGCAGCTGCAGATGTTCCCACATCTGATACCTGGTTTTCACCTCTGTAATCACTGTCAAACACCTCTGTACAAGGATTGTTGCCATCCAGTGCTGTGTAAGGGGAATGGTTAAGCAAACCCCTCTTAAGCAAAGTGAGGGGAGCTGGCAAGTTTGGCTGGGCTGTGGGGCAGGTCTAGAGCAGGCAGTAGTAAGGACGGTCCAGCTGTTGCAATGCTTAAAGTGAGCACTCCTGGGAAAACAGTGGGGTTTGGAAAGGATAATTTTTGGGAACTTACCTGAGCATGCGTCTCAAAAAGTGTCCAGGAAGGAAGACCACATGGGAGCGTGTCATGGGCAGGGTCAGTACTTGGTACGTTTTAAGAGTTTAGTCTGAAGTGATGATCTCCACCAAAGACAAGATAAATTTCAGCAGCTTTTCATAACTGGCAAGAGGACAGTGCTAAAGGTTTGCTCCCAAGGGTACCATGTGACCTAGGTAACCCAAAATGCTATTGTATTCCATATCCGTGTCCAAAAATCCTTACTGTCTGTTTATACCCTAGCAGCACAGCCAGAACTGCAACTGTGGGCCAGTCAGTAGGCACCAATCCCTTTAAAAAGTTTGGGTCTCACACCATTTTCCCTTTGTCTCCCTATATGCAGTTGGCAGTGGGGGCTGCTATCTTGGAAGGGGGTGGTACTCTGCCAATTTGGGTGTCTTTGTTACTGTGGAGTTTGTGAGATTTAGCAATTTTGTATTTAGTGGTTATTCAGTGCTATTTTTTGCCTGTTGCTGTTTTACTTCTTAGTGAACTTATTTTTTCCACTTGTATCAACTGGTATTAGTTCTTTATCGGTGGAAGAGAATTGGTTGGAACTAAGTGGAGGTAACTCATTTTAGTGTCCGCTTCTTAAAATTGTCTTAAACCAAGAAAATGTGGCAGGCAGGAGGAAGGGGATCTGGTTACTTCTGGAAAAAGACCTGACATTTTAAGCCAGGTAGCATTTTTAAGGAGGGGATGCGGTTCTTGTCTCCAGGGTTCATTGTAACTCATGTTGATGATACACTTTCGTCCATTTTTCCAGGATAGCAGCTTCTGTGGGCCTATTGCTCAGGGAACTCCCAATGTGACTATCTGCAGATTGACTCTAAGGGCTGGCCTGTGCCACCCCAGCCATCCAGTTTACTTTCCCAGCCATATTGTCGAAACCTCAGCTGTTCAACACCATTTTCTAATACCAATAAATTCACGTTTTTCAGGCAGTGAGCCCTGACAAGGTTGAGGCACAGTAAGCCAGCAGCACTGTCCCTTGCCAGTGTCATGATATTTAGTAACACTGACAGTTTCAAGACTCTCCATTTTCCGTAACAGTAAGCTGAAAGAGAAATGCATGGCACTTAATATTTGCAAAACATAGATGCTGTGTTGCTTGAAAACTTCTGTCTATCCACACTGGGATCTGTGTTAGGAAGTCAGTATTTTTCTGACTTCCAGTAAAATGGAAGAGATCTTTAACACAACTGACTGCAGAAAAAAAAGGGTGCTGCTCTCCTGCATGGGGCTGAGAACAGGGAAGGAAGATTCCTCGCAGGAAACAAAGCCCATGGTCAGTTTGTGGTTAGAAACTCTTAGAAATGGACTTATCATTTGTGCCTGTTCCTACTATCTCCACTTACTCCACACTTTCTAAAGTTGGCATGAGTTCTTACTCTCAGCTCTTAGTATAATGCAGAATGAGACAAGATCTTAACAGTGGCTTGAATTTGGACTTCAGCTTGAAGACTAAATGCAATTTCACATGAATTTAAGTCAAACTAAGACCCCAGCTGAACCATATGGAGGAATGTCTTCCTTCAGATAAAAGCATTGATTGCCCCAGGAAATAGTAATTTTTTTTTCCCCAAACAGGAACTGGTCAGAGGCATTCTAGAGATCTGCCTGACTTTGGGGATACAAGCCAAAAATAGAAGTGTGTGGCTGGAAAGATCGGTGTTTTTAACTTTGGCTGTGTGGTTTTAGGTGAACTTCAGGTGAAGCTGTCAGACTGCACTGCAGAATTTGTGGTAGGTCTCTACAAGCAAGGGGAAAAAAAGAACTATAGTTTTTCTTTTATTCCTTTGGTCCATAAATTATGTTCCTATGTCTGAAGATATGGCTATGAGATGATTAAGTTTGGCTGGGTAGAGAAGTGTCTGCAAATGTATGCCAAACAGAAGAGACTATTAGACCAATCCAGTGCAGAAGCTTGTACCTGTGTGCTCCCAGGTTTTTGGCTTTAAGATACGTCCCTGGCCTTGGGGACCAGACATTGGTTTCCAAGGATCCTCTGATCCACAAATCATCCCATCACTTCTCCTGCAGAGGAGAGCCTGGGAAGCTGTACTCATCCTGTGCAGTCAAGTAAGATCTTCAGTTGTTTGGACTCTAGCCACAAGGTCTTTTTGTAGGTGGTCACTATAATTTGAACACTAGTAAAATTAGAAGTCAAAGGCAAAAAGTTAGTACTTTCCAGACCCCTTAAAGCTTTGATAGAGGTACTTTGGCAGAAACAGCTGCCTAAGACATTACTGTCTTTGGGTATCCTTCTCATACATCTGCTAATGGCTTCTGCTTCCATAGCTGAGAAAAGTCTGGCAGGGGCTTAGAGTCACTTCAGGCATCAGTTTGACATCTTAACTCATACCCAACTTAACAGCAGCCCTTTAAGTTAAATTGCCTGATTTGACCTTGAAACAGACTGGCAACCATTCAGACACTCTTCAAGGAGCAGGTAGAAACAAATACTGGCCTTGAGGAATGCTGTCATCTTCAGCAACTGCAGGCTGTGGTAACCATCTGCCCCAGCTTCAGGTCCCTCTAAAACTGAATCAGAAACTTCACCTTAAGGTTCCATAGCCATTTGTTGATGCTTTGCTCTATATACTGCATCAAATCTAATGTAGTTGGCTTTGCAAGAGCTGCATGCCCTAAATTCAGTAAAAATACTTGGATAAAGAGCAAGAGAGCATTTGCCGTTCAAGCCATTAAAATGATACACCATCATCCCTTTGGAAGAAGGAGTGTGGCCCCAACATTAATTTAGATCACAATTTTAATGTTTAAAAACTAAGATGTAACAGAGAGATCATAGAACTTGATACATTTTATTTACACATAGAAACTGAAAAACTGTGTTGTTTATTTGGATATGAGCAGCACAAAGTTAACAGGTGATATTAACAGGAGCAAAATATTACCAATGACTCACTTCAACAATCTATTAGAGATAAGCTTGTATCAAGCATACATCATTCAAACAACATTGTTTATACTGGATCTGTGTGAGCCTTAGCATATGTTGGGACACTAAAAACAGGTTCCTATAAACAATGTAAAGTTCAAGTCTAGTGGAAAAGTACCTTTACAGTTTATATTTTGTTGGCTATAACACTGAAAACAAAACATACACTGGTATTAATTTGAAAAGCTCTGTAGAACTGACTGTATATAGGGTTTTTTCCCTCAAATTTGTGCTCAAGATACAAGCAAATGTTATTTCAAGTTTCATTTTCATCCAAGTCCATGAAGTAAACATGGAAAAAAACCCCACAATTATTTTTAGATGCATTTCTTAACCTAAATTTTTCAGCAGTCCTGAAAAACCATTTCCATGCTTTCCCAGTGAGAAACTCTATGCAAGGCCTCTGATGGATGCACTCTTATGACATACCCAGCCCTCCTTCCCATCACTGTCACCCCTGGACTCACAGCTATCCAATGACCTCTGCCTGTTCACAGGGTGGGATGTACGAGCACTCCCTGGCCAGGAAAGCTCTTGGCAGCCTCAGGTGCCAGTGTTTTGGTCTCATGAGAGCAGCAGGGTCTAAGGCAGAGCAGTCACAGGACTCTGCAGGAGGGGAGGGGGCTGGAAATGGCACCAATTGCTCTGGTTGCTGCCGATGCCTGGCTTGTCATACTTTTTTTTTCTGAACTACTGACATTTCTGATGTCTGGAAATGGAAATGCAGAAGCTCTGCCCCTGACTTCTGTTTGTACTAGTTGGGTAAATACACGCCTGGATACAACACAGCATAATGCTAGGTTAAATTCCTGGCTGCAGTTTGCCATGGTTTCTTCCATAAGGCCTTTTCAGCACTTTACTACCAACTGACCCCAGCTGAGGAGGTAAGATATATCTGTGTACCAAAGGGGCCCTTTAACAAGGGAGATATTTTACCCAACAGGAAGACTGGCAAACTTGCTGTTGAGAAAACAGGGAGCCACGCACTGGAATTAATCCTAGCAATTTAACTGGACCTTTTATTTCTCTTTTTACTTTAGGGATGTAATTATAATTTCAAGTTTAGGATTTAACTTGTGAATTCTTGGGAGAAAGAAAAGGATATACATTTTGCTAAGAAGCTAAAGTATTTGTATTTCTATTAAAATTATTCTTAATATGCAGAGCCTATCTCAACACTTCCATTCATAGGGGATAAACAACTGCAAAAATATACAGCATACTATTTATTTACAATATATATGTACATAAAAATTAAATTTCCTACAATACAACACAACTGCATAGATTTGTCTTCAGAAACATAGGTATGTGTACAATCTGTGAATTCTAGACTTTCCAGCCCTGTACCTTTTATTAATTCATTATCTTTTTTTTTTTTTTCACAGTTTGTTACAGAAATCCTTACATTAGATACAAATAAAACATTCTTTGCTGTACGTTATAAGAAATAAGGATTTTCTGACGCCAAAGGCTCTGGGGATTTGTTTATGAAAGCACCGTGGCGCCAGCTGATAAAGCCATCTCATGGAGCTGCTGATGGAGCTGAGTACATTCTGTGGTGCCTTTCTCCTACAGGCACTGGGGTGGGGAATTAGGACTGGAGGTGGGACACCACCACATGAAAAGTTTTGTTTTGACCAAGGTGCTCTTTAGCCTTAATGTAAGGTTCAAGCAAAGAAATGTATAAATTTAAAGATAAGCTAGACATACCATTAATTGTTACTATTCAATACTCAATATTTGAGAGCTGTGTTGCGCTTCTGCATTGTAAGGCAGATGTACAGACAAAACCCACACATCATCCAACCCACACTTGTGTGTGTGACCTATTACAGGTGGAGCACAGGCTTTGGGCTCATATGTGGCTCAGAAGAGCAGCCCCCGGAGTGGATGAGCGTCCCCATCCCTGACCTCACAGGATGACACCAGCTGTTGTGCCCTAGGCTTGCACATGTGCTAGGCATCGCTTGGTCCATGTCAGCTCTACAAAAGGTCTGTGCTCGTGCACAGATTTGGCATTGGCCTTCTGACCAGGAGCAAGCATCACCCAGAGAGGTCACTGCCCCGAGATACTGTTCCCAAACAACAGTTTACTGTGTTTTCGTACCTAGGCATGTTCGCCATTGGACAGAGAAGGGCAGCTGGATTACGGTTGCTTTAAGCCCTTAACTATTTTCTTTACAATGTGCTGTGGACTAGGACAGGCAGCAAGGCTGTCTTTTAAGTGTAGGATTAACTCTTATAATCTTATTAGTAATCCCTGCTTCTAATTAGTCCTTCCTTGTCCCTCACCACTTGATTGTTGCTACTACAGAAATGAGAATTTTAACATTTTTTGTTGCAGTTATTAGGAGCAATTTTGCATCCAGTCTATGACACTTGCAGTGCTCACAATAGTGATAAACTCTCTATGAAAAGAAAGCATGCTATCACATCCTAAGTAGATATGGTACTCTGGATCCTATTAATTTTACAACAGAGAAACTCCTACAGCATTTCACTGTGCTCTTAAAATCCTAACTAAAATGTGGGACTTGTACAATTGTGGCTACAGGTTCACTATTCCAAATGAACTGAATAACAGCAGTACATTTTACAGATAACCTCATACAAATATTGTCATCCATCACTGATGTTGACAGTTACAGCAGGGTCTATTGCATTCTGTTAAGAATGTATAAACCTGATGAGAAAACAAAAAGCACGTTATTTCACGTTCATTACCACAGACATCAATAAACACATGATTCCTTTCCATAAATATCTATAAATATGATGCCAGTAAATCTAAGCAAAACTTCCTCCTTTTTTTTTTTTTTTTCTTTTTAAATTTTTTTTAAGAGACCCAGAAACAAAGTCTGTTTAAAGACTTTATAGTTTGGGTATCTATTTTTCAGTATATAAGACATGCTTTGGTCGTTCGGTACCTTGGGTAATTTCAGTTCTATGCACACTCAGCTCATTCTCCCTATTTATTCAGTAAAACTCCAGTAGACAAATGAACTGGGGAAAAGGAGAAGGCAGAATAGCAAAAAGGAGAGCAAGGAATAGTGAGGGAAAAGATTTAGGAAGATGAACAATCAGTGACCCAACAGCCCTTCAAGTCGAAGGAAGTTGGCTGCCAAAACTCAATGGTTCATATTTCAAACAACAGACTACATATTGTTTGGGAGGGGGGAGGAAGGAGGAGGGATATATGTGACCTTGCTGGAACCCTGTGCAGCAGATAAGACCTCTAGCTCATACCTGGATACTTGAAAATCATTCCCAGGATCTCGTTTCCCACAACCCCCAGTGCACAGAGCTGTGCTGCTCATTAATCAGTAGTAGGAGAAAGATAAAGGGGGAGGAAAGCACAACAGCCTGGTAGCATCTTAAGGATAATACTGTACAGCACTCTCAGGTCTGAGTCAGCTTTTTTAGGATAAGATCCAGAGAGACTATAAGGCACCTCAAAACCTGAAATGCAACCTCAGCAAGCTGAGTCAGAGAATGGAGTGAGATGCTGGGCTTCTCCTGCAGTGACCACTGAGGGTTGGGTGCCTGCAAGAGGAAAACCACAAATTTACACCCCAAGCTGAGAAGGTTCCTGGAATGAGGTGCAAAGAGATAGGAACAAAGCATAGGCTCTTCTCCCCAGAGCTTGCCACTTGGTCTTGTAGGCTATGGTATGGACTTCTCTGTGAATAAGGGCAGGGATCAGTCCCATAAGGGGACCTGCACCATCACAGGTAAGGGTCTGAAATCAGCCACAGGAAAATACAAGGGGCCTCAGCACAGAGGTCCCAGGTAGCTCAGCAGTTTGTATGTTAAAGGCTGGGCTAGGGGGTGCTAGGTTCTTGCTGCTGGGCTACTCCAAGTACTTGGGCAGCCTGTGGTATCCACTCTGCCTTATTTCTGGATCACAGTGAAGTATCGTCAGAGGCAAGCACCTCACTGCCTATGCTAAGGTATAGATCTGCAAGCCTGGGCTTAGTTTCTGCAGCATGAACAATCTGCATCTCAATGCCCAAATTCCTAGGAAGGTCCCAAACTAACCTCTCTGGATGTTATCTTTAGAAACCAACTTTCAGAGTCCTGAGATGTGTTCTGTGATCTCAGCTCTCAGTGTTCTCAACTCTCAAGCCATGTAGGACGAGGCAATGGCAACTGAGGCAATTCAGTAGCTCACAGAAATCCCAAGATCCCAAATACTCTATCCCTAACCTTAAAAAGAGCAAGTTGCAATGACAGGTTCCTCACAGCTGATGACGGTCTGCTTCCACAGTTACAAAGGGAGTTGCCAATGAACCAGCTACTGAGAACAAGAGGGTCACTGCATACAGACAGGTATGGCTTGAGCCATGAAGTGGGGCTGGCTCCCTTTAGCCATCAGTTCTTTCTTTCTCCACGTTCATATTCTGAGACACTTTTTAGCTCACATGGTGAATGACACAAAGTCAACACATTTATGCTGCTGGCAGTGCACTAATAGAAGATGCCTGCTCAGGATGGTGAGTGATCACCTGCTTAGCTTTTGAGTCTCTACAAGTGGTTCTCTACACCAGCTATAAGGCATTAGGCAAATGCTTATTCTGTGGACAACTGTTGCAAGTTACAGTGTTTCTGCTAGTAGTAGTAGAATATCTTGTAATTGTTATGGAGAACTAATGAAAAACATAAATGAAATCTCTTAAATATTAAAAGTATTCTGTTCATTTAAAGAAATGTTGCTGATTTCAATTACCATTAGAAATCTAGTAGTCTGGCAGAGTGAGTCAAATCCTGCTCCCACTGCTGTCAAAGACCCCATTAACTTCAGTGGGAGGAGGGTAAGACACAAGAGAGGAGCCAGTCCCTACAAGGTATGGAAAAGGCATGAGGTATGATTAAATGCGTAGGTTTTGATAAAACTGGAGCTTGGTATTTTTTTTTTTTCTGAGAGCAATGGGGCATTAATAAACAGTTTAATGCTGAAGAAAATGTAGACTTCTTATGGAAATCTCCAAATGTCTGCTTCTCTTCAGACTTAAGTACTCATGGTTTGGGGTTAAGTTCTGGTAAACCTCCAAGTCAAGTGTGCCAGAGGAGTAGTGGCTGGTGGTGGTGGTGGCTGTACTCCTGCTCCCTGCTCCACATCACAAAGACACACACACAGACACACACAGTCTGTTCCCCAGAGCCATGAATGGGCCAAGCCCTGGGGCTGGTTCATCCCCAAAACATCAGAGAGAAGCACCAGATTTAGGACCTACGCTTACACAGCGCTCAGCTACGCTCTCGTGGTGCTTTTCATGTCTGTATCCAGAATGCTACAATTAACCCAGTGAGGCAAATGGTGCCTGAAACAGCAACAGAACAAACAAACAAACCAACAAACCAGATGCATACAATTAGAGAGCAGAGTTTTGGCTAAAAGAGGGGGGAAGGATGTGAACTGCAACACTCCAGCTGGAATTCATAGCAACAGGCACTGCTGCCCTAAAGGAGCAGAGCTTGTGGCTGGAGGGCTAAGGATAATAATGGAACAATGCAATTCATGGGTGGAAGAGGGGAAATTGTGATGAATTTCTTTGAGCGATGCTCTATATAATCTCATGGACAATTAACACAAACATTTTGCTGATCAGAGAGTGACATGCCTGTTGGAAGAATGGGTACATTTTCTGCAAGAAAATACTCCCATGGCAGTATTTTCAGTACTGGATAATCATTATTTGGATTTGATTTGAGTAAACTCACAAAAGGTGGAATAGACAACAGAATGGATGGTTGCGATTTGGTGTGTAGCAAACGGGTATCTTCTCTTGAGAAGAAGGTGAACTTCAGTGGCCTTCGGCACTGCCTCCTGACTGTACCCAGTCATAGATGACCAAGGGAATGCTCACTAGGGAAAACAATACCCCCAGTGCCAAGAAAAGAGAAGCCTTAAACAAAAAAAAAAAGGAGAAAAGATTAACAAATAGAAAGAAAAGACAATTAATTCAAGTATGTTAACTTCTCTTAAGGAGATGTATAAGGTGATGTATCAAAGTTATCAGCTAAAATGAGCTAGCACTTCTGGTAAAGACAAGACCCACAGATAATTAAACAGATTAGTGTCATTAATAATTACTTGCTGAACACCAAACTAATTTTTTTTTTCTCCTTTCAATTCACTTCTTAAACACTGATCATCCCTAAAGAGGATTAAGTGAGTGTTTTTAGGACTGATCAGCTCTGCTCTTTCCAAAGCCTCACAGAAATCAGTATATTCTTCCCATCAGATATGTGTTCTTCAATGGTCAGCCCTTTTGTCATGGGATCTGTGGATGCAGCCAAAGTGAAACATGTTTTCTACCTGCCTGCTCAGAGAAGAAAGATATGACTGTACAATACTTCCTGTGCATGCCCTGTTAGACTGGGGATACACAGGAGTGTTGCATCTTTTCAGCTGCAACACTCTCTGGGGCTCACAGGAAATCTTCCCAAGGTCCATTCCTATCTGCTAGTGCATGCCAATTGGCTAACATAACACTTCAGCTGGCTGCTTCATGTGGAACCACCCCAGGTCTGACTCAGGTGCATTAAAACCATGGAGCACTTTGCATGCTTTCTGGATCAACACACAGAAGCAGAGAGAGCTTGCTGTGCTGAAAGTCTTGTTGAAGCGGGCCTCCTGCATCCTGCTGATGGCTGCTGCTGCTTACCAGCCAGGGAAATACCTCATCCCACAGAGAAGGGCCTCCCCAAAAAACAAGATGCCCTGCACAGCATGGCCCCTCCACCAGGGGCGTCCCAGGGTAGGCAAAGGAGAAGGGCGAGCACAGCTGCCAGCTGACTGAAGCACAGAGGGAATGTAATGTAAAGGAGCTCACACACATGTTCAGATTAGGTCTGCTTTGCACCTAGCACATTAAAGAGAATGACAAAATGGAAGTGTTGCATTGATGGGAATGGAATGCATACCCAAATCCTCTGAGTCAACTTTGATCCATCCTGCTGTGTAATTTTTAAATACAACGATGAAGGAAGAATGAAAATCAGCATGTTGGCTGAAGTGACCCCTGCAAAATTGAAATGAATGAGTTTTGTTAACTGTCAGCAACAGCTAATTATTGCATTGCTGATTAGCAACTGTTTTTTTATTAGTAGTACAAAACCAGGATACTCTACCTACAACTCCAAAAATATCCTTCATGGATGGGATAAAAATGACTAACAGGTTGATGATAACCAAAAGAACAAAAGTAACCAAAACATGACGGCATAAGTCAAATTTTGTTTTTCTGGCCATCTCGAATAATGACGAACGCACCTGGAGAGAGAGAGAGAGATAAAGTTTTCTGTCAAGAATAGCGTATGAGCCAATTCAAATTCCCATATTTATTTTAACTGGTTCTTCATATGACAAGTGCTGCATAGATCTGTCAGAAATTTTGGGTTGCCTGTAGTTGCCTTTGAACTACTCCTTAAAATTAAATTGTTATTTCAGAACTCTAAGTACACGTGCATGTGCAATAGGATAGTCCTCTTTTTAAAATGCCTTTTTTGAATCCTTCTGCACTTAAAAAAGGAACTTCACCTCTGAGCCTGCTCCAGTAAAGTGATGTGACATAAGAGAGGACTCTTGTAGATTCAATTTAAAACAGGTTTAAGACCAAAAGTTATTTATTTATTTACTGCATAGAGAACTTCTCCAGAAGTTAGTAGGAGTCTCGCATGAGAAAAGATTAATCCAAGCTGAAGCTCTTTTTGTAGCTGCAACATTGTAGTCTCAA
This sequence comes from Aegithalos caudatus, assembly GCA_013389925.1. NCBI lineage: Eukaryota > Metazoa > Chordata > Aves > Passeriformes > Aegithalidae > Aegithalos > Aegithalos caudatus. The sequence continues at coordinate 45,660 of WEIU01023465.1, forward strand.
CCACCACTGGACTGTGGTTTGAAGAAATGTGCTGTGTACAGCTGTTACCAACTTCCAAACCATGCAGACCTTTACTTACAGTGAAAAACAGCACGGGCACAGTGAGTATCACCGCCACAATCACAGCCAAGCGCACGGTCAGGATGAGGATGTCATCTTTGCTCTGGTATTTGTGAAGCAGATCTGACTGCACATTCTCTATGGGAAAGACAGTAAGGTAAGTGTTCTGGCAAAAAGGCAGTTAGTCCACAAAAATCATTGCTTAACAACAGCCTTCTTGAACAACAAGTGATTTATCTGTAAACAAAAGAGTACGGAATGAAATATCCTTGAGTTAAAACAGCACTTTGAACAAAATCCCAATGATCCCATTATTCCAGATTAATCCTTTGGAAGGCTGATTTAGGAATGCATCTTAATTCATGAGAGCACATGCCTAAGTCTAAGGTCATTTTCACTGTAGAAAAGACAACAGTGAGACATACGTGAAAGCTTGCTTACGTATATACATATATACAAAAATAGGTAAAGTGAAATCAGCTATTTTTAATTAGTTCTGTGGACTTTTCTTTAAGTTTCAAATGATATAAAAATAAATACATGCACTGCAATGGCTGAACTTAATATAAACTGCAAGGTCTTGAGCTGAATTAGTCTAAACAGCAAATAAACTTCCAGCAAAAAGCAGTGCCCCTGTTCTCAACTGAGAACAAAGCCTATCTTGGGTCAGTTCTCAGTGGGACGCTCTGACATTTGCACTCAAATCCTTCAGCAGCTCCTCTGAAGGCTGCCAGCAGATCCTGCAGCTCAGCTCCATGCTGGCCAGCAGCCCCAGCAGCCAAGACAAATCACAGGGGGTGCTTAACGGGGAGGTGCTGGCAATATTTTAATACAACCTCCTGCCAAAATGTTTCCTTGAAGCTGTGATAAATAGTGCAGAGCACAGGTCTGCATGTACTAAACAGCAGGAAAACCAAGTTGCTGAGGGACCTACATGTTTGCTTTGTAATTTTTAAATATCCAGGAGCAACAGCCCAAAGGGGTGGCTGTTAAGCATGCCACCAAACACACTTGCTGCCCCTTTTTAGGCCCATGTTTTGTTTCTACCTGCTAATCTTAGAAAGCTGGTGGTAAAACATAACAGCTCTTTAAGGGAACTCAGTGGCCATGTCTAATTTACCATCTTTGGCACGTGATAAAACCTCATGTATTCCTGGAGGCAGAGGGATCTGTCCTGTGGCAAAATGCCTACACTCCCCCCAGGGCACCCTTCTGGGTAGAGACCACAGGTCAACACCACCTACACAGTGCCTGAATCCCCACCAGGAGAAAGAAAATGCTCTCCCACCTCCCTGCAGATCAGGAGTGGGGTTTTCAAGCCGGGCACATGCACAGCTTCTGCAACACAGAGCTTACTCTGCTCCTGCAAGCATAGACTGCAACTTCTGTACGGCTCACGGGCTGCAGCCAGGTAGGAAGTGAAGGGCAAGGCTTACAGTTGAAGGTCTGTTTTCCTTTCAGCTAGATACACCACAGAGCCCAACCACACTGTGACCTTTTAGGGGAAGAAAAACACCTCTTTTCTGTAATTCTGCAATGTAAATATAGTCATCACTGCAACACTTTTGAGAACACAGAAAACAGACAAGTACTATTGGTGTAAAGAAGAAATGGTCACAATAAAAATACTGTTCTTACCCAGTAAGGGTAGAGAAGAGGGTTAGAACACTGTAAGTGAACATATGAAAGGTAAAGGCTTTTTGGTCTCAAGGGGAAGAAGGAAGGAATTTTATGGAGAAATTCTATATTCGCTCAGTGTCTTTTTTGCAGCCTGTCACTGCACTGACACTGCAGAAGCCCCAGCAGAGCTCTCCACAGCTTCTACCTGTGGGCTCTCAGTGCTGGAGAGCAGGGATGCCTAATGTGGGGAGAGGCACACAAGACACCCCAGGGATTCCTCCGCCATTCCCCCTCGGGAGGGCCATAAGGACGCAGCCCCTACCTCCTCCATGGACTCCAGACCCTCGTCCTTGAGGGATGTGGGAGATTCCCAGAGAGGAGCGCCACAGATCTGCCTCCTCAGATCCCTGGGGCAATCACATCAGAATCTCCTCCCTGCCAAAGTGAAGGGGTCCATGCTGATTTACACCCACTTGCTCCCTGGGGCTGCTAATTTGATGCATCTCTACAAAAATGTGTTAAATGGGAGCAGCTGGATGAGAACAGCTGATGCTGTTGTCACTTGCAGCCTATTTGTGGGTTTATTGGAAAAATTAGAACAGATGACCTCAAGTTACTTCAATACATGTCTACTCAAGGCCTCATAATCAGAATGAGAGTCTGAGAAAGCAAATATGAGATAGGTACGCCTTCGGGGTAAAAAATGCCACATTTCATATTTACTTATTTTCTTCTCTTGCAATTGGCGGCTCACAAGGGACAGTATCATGAATGAGGAGGTTGTAATAAAAAATAGGGTGGTGAAGACTGATGGGTGACTCTCAGGAAAAAAGCAAACATCAGCTCTGTCACCTGTCTTGTAACCCCTTAAAGGTCCATGGAAAAAGACACTACTTTTCAACATTCTCATGATACTGGAACATGGGAATTCCCAGGCAACATTTTATACTACTTAACAATTGTGCCTTTAGGAAATACATATTGTATCCTTTAGCGATACAACATAATTTGTTTGTTAACTGAATTGATATGGGTGGAAAGAGACAGGGTGGGAGTCTCAAACACTGAGATAATCTTCCTTTGGTGGCTGGGCTGGGATAACGCTCAAAGCTTCCTGACCTTCACTGCCAGTTTGTTTAACCAAGACCTAAAGAGGTCAGCTCTAGGGACACAGGGAAAACATTTGGTCTGCTGCCTCTATGACAAAAATGTTACTAAGAAAGTGAAAAAGCTGTGATGGCCGATTTGTTACTCATTTCCTAGGACCTGCTCTCAAATCTGTCTCAATTTCTGCAAATATGCATGCTTCAGCCATTACCAATGCACACATCATTCAGGTGAGGACCTTCAAACAAAATCTTAGTGGGGCCCAGCTAATCCCCAGTTCTGTAAAATAAATCTCTCCCTCATATTTTGAAAATGCCTTTTGCAAATAATACTTTCACTTGTACTTTTCATCCACAGGGGAGAAGGAGGAAAGGATTTATACCTTCAATATGAGAACTTTAAGGAAAATTATTTGAAAAAGTATTTTAATATAAGTGGATGGGACTTTCCTTTCCAGCTGGGATACACTATTGATTTTACATGTATCCCCTTGCTACTCAGATCAATAAAGAACTGCATACTTACCGTAGAAAGTCAAATAGCCAAATATGGCAGTCATAAAGTACATCAGAAACATGGCAAAAAATGAGATATTTGAAACCAACTGCATTTTTTTCTGTGAACGGCTGGAGAAAGAACAAGAAAAGAACACATAAGAATGGTTGGGATGGATTTTTCCATAGCTGTTTCAAAATGTATTAGGTGTTTGCATAAGCATAGTAATTCTGGGGAGACTCATGAATGCATTTTCATTTAAAACAGAAACTCACTGACTGCTGCACAAAGAAGAAAAGGACTGGGGAAAAGGATCCTAGTTGGGGCTTAAGTGAAAAAATAGCAAGTATGACCTGTGGGTCTGCTTGCTATGTCTGTACCTGCTTAAACAGTGAGGCCGTGTAGAGAGAGGATGACCCTGAAACACTTTGGTAATTAAATTAAAAGGTCAAAATGAAGAGAGAAAAAACCTCCAAAAATGTCTGAATTACTGCAGAGAAATATTTGTGTCCCCATGGGTAGAAAATACTAGATTTATGCTGACCTGTAAAATAGGTTGTGTAAACATTTAATCTTTTAGACATTTATTCTAAAATACTCACACTCCAGTACCTAAACTTAGACTTCTAAATCCACGAAGATGCCCTAATAGGCACCTGGGAACCTGCTCAAGGCACTTGAAATTTTAAGCACCCAGCAAGTGTCTGAGGGCAGTCATGGGTCTGACTGACCCTGACCTCTCTCTCCCCTGGGACTCCCCCATGGCCCAGGACCCCATTGTAAATGCCCAGGGCTGTCAGCAGTGTCACAGCAGGGCTGGTCTCCAGCTCCTCACAACCCATCCTAGCTGGAGGTGCCAGTGAGACAGCAGTACCAACAAAGATCTTTTAATATCAGTAAGACTGAAAGCACTTCTATTTTCCTGGTACTGCAAGAGATTTTTAGTTGCTGTGGAACACATGTTGTTAGTGGAATACACACCTCTCCTATGCCAAATATCAACTAGCAGAACTTGGCCCTCCCCACGCTGCTGTACTTCCAGGGAAAACTCCCAAGTATTGCATTATTCTCCACCTCCCTCGCCCCTGCCCCAGGGGCACAGCACGCCTGGGAGGCCAGATTTCCTAGCTGACAGCCAGCTTGTTACTAAAGCACACCTCTGAGTGGCACGAATCATTCAGAGCACCTCTATGCTAACACTTTCCATGTAAAACAGTTCAAAACAATAAAGTATTAAAAAAAAAAAAAAAAAAAAAAAGAAGGGCTTACTCTTTAAGTTCGCTGTAAATCGGGAGGACTGACGGGTGGCACACAAATGCAAAAGCAATGGTAGGCAAAGCATACACGGTCTGTTCAGAGAGAATTTCAGAAAATAAGTTAAGAAGAAGTATTTCCCCCACTGGTGTGAAGAAATGTTCCATGTTCAACTACCTCAGCTCCCAGCTCGCTGGACTCTTGGACCAAACATTGAGAGCCTTTCTGAGAAGGCAGAAGACCTGTCAATTAGCATGTACTTAACGAAATGTGGGAAACAGCGCGCTTCCAACAGGAGGCCAGAGTCTTTGCGCTGGTGGCGTGAGCGCAGCGCTGACTGTGCTCGCAGAGCACAGAGCTGGAGGCCACGCTGCTGCTGGCTCTGCCCCCTGGGATGGGTGTGCCTGCCCAGCTACTGCCACCGTTACTAGCACAGTGCCATGCACAGTGCCACGCGTGAAAGGGACGTGTGGTGGGTCACCGCTACGCTACCCTGCCTTGGCATGGAGAGGGGCGAGCACCCATGGTGCTAAGGCTGAAGTCCTGAAGAGGAAGCCCGTATCCAGACTGTAAGAAAAGAGAACAGGAATGCAGAACTTACAAATAAATGGATATTTCAAGGTATCAGACTGAATCCCTTAATTTCCCAGGCCAACAAAAGGTCTAGGAAGGCTCTGGAAGGAGCATGCTTTTTCTTGGGGAAAGAGAAAGACCATTGTGTCACCAGAAAGCGCAGGAGGCCTCCAAATGGGACCTCAGCCCCTTCTCCACTAAGAACTCAAGTGGGTTTCAGTCCTCAGCCAAAGTTCAAAAATGGTATCAGTGCTCAGGCACTTCCATTCTCCTGAAGGAACAGGTATGAGCAGAGGTCACAGGAAATTATGGATCCTCCTCTAAGGACATGAGTCCATTCTACACAGCTCTGTCCTGCCCTCTGAGATCTGCTTATGCTGGTCACAAGCATTCCCTTCCCCCACAAGACATCCTGTGGTGCACCCCGGGCCTCACAGATTGAGTAAATATGCTGGTTGCTCTCTGGAGGTCATTCCTTGCCCAGGCCTTTGCCACCCTTCCCTCACTCTCAGCACAGTACTATTGTGTCTCCATCTGTAGGGATATTCAGAAGTTGCCTGGACACAGTGCTGGGTGGCCCTGCCTCAGCACAGGGGTTCAACCAGGTGACCTCCAAAGCTCTGCCAACCTCAGATATCCTATCTATGAAACTGTCCTGTCTTTCCTTTCACACACTGAAGTTGCTAAAATGACTGCCAAATTGTTGGCCCTGAAGGCAAACCTCTGGAGTTCAGCTCCAGTGTAACTGATTCAAATGAACCAATCCTTCCGAGTTGCCTCCATTGGCTCTGAGGAAAATGCTGACAACCACTGCAGAAGATTACCCTTCAATGCCTTCTTAAATATACCTACTCCTAAACTGCCATGGCACAACAAATTAACTAATTCTTGGTCCATCATGCCAGACCTGGGGTGATGGTTACCTCAACCAAAGAAATGTGTTTCACTTGGCTTCTTCAACTGAAGCTAGTGGGTTAAATTAAAAAAAAACAACAAAACACAACTTTTTGCACACCTCTGCTATAAACGTGCATTCCATATGAATGCAACTAAAGCCCTGAGGACCATGCCCTGATGGATAAGGTGATGCTTCACTGGGAGCACTGCATCCCAGCACAGCTGACAGGAGCCATCCTCCTGCCCCCACAGTTACAGACAGCTGCCCTTTCACATTCTCTCACACCAACTTTTTCTGCAGCTGTGTGGTGATGGAGGGAAGTTTCCAGCTGAAAGGCAACCAAATTTTTGATGGATTATCTTTCAACCATATCCTTTTCCCAGTCGAGTTCACCGCATGGCTACAGAAACATGTATCCTGTTACAAAGAAGTGGTTTGTGTGCCAAAGGACAGGGACTGTGGGCTTTGGATGCAGGTGTGGCCTACTCAGCCTCTGCTGAGCAACAGCCTAAAGGCACAGCTGCAGCATGGATAGTAAGCAGCAGTGGGAAGGAAAAATCTCCTAAAGAAAGCAGATATTGTCCAGTGGTAGCTTGGGCTCTTAGCCATAACATGTCTACCAGGGCAGGACAAGACTGCAAGGAGGCTCATTCACCATGGCATCTCTGTAAGACTGGGCAAGGAGACCCATTACCACTGGATCACAAGTGGAGCCATGGAGAATCAGGCCCTTTGTGGTGCTGATCAAAATAAGAACATGGGGTGTAGGTGTGTATATTATGTGAATTAAAAGTAAGTATTATAAAAAGAAACATACCTTCGAATTAAAGATAACATACTTTGGCTTACACGTATGTTCTGAGCTATTTGACAGGATAGATGAGGTTGCATTTAGCCCTTGTCCATCACAGGGAATTTGAAACTTCTTGTAAATAACCTAGAATAAGAGCAGAAGATAGCTAATTGCTAAACTAATAATAAAAAGCAAAATTAAAATATCAGTGGAATTGTGGGCATCGTGGCCTGTATGAGCAATAGTGTGGCCAGCAGGACTTGGGAAGTGATCATTTCCCTCTACTCAGCACTGGTGAGGCTTTCCCTCGAGTGCTGTGTCCAGTTCTGAGGTGCTGGAGCAAGTCCAGAGAAAGGCAACAGAACTGGTAAAGGGCCTAGAGTGAGTCTTAAGAGGAGCTGCTGAGGAAGCTGGGGATGTTTAGCCTGGAGGAAAAAGAGGCTGAGCAGGGACCTTATCACTCTCTGCAACTGCCTGATAAGAGGCTGTAGCCAGGTGGAGCTCAGCCTTTTCTTCCAGGTAACAAGTGACAGGACAGGAGGAAATGACTCCAAGTTGCAGCAGGGGGCATTCAAATTGGACATTAGGAAATTTTTTTCATGGAAATGGTTGTAAAGCATTGGAAAGACTGCCCAGGGAATTGGTGCAGTCACTATCGCTAAAAGTGTTCAAAAAACACAGAAGTGGATATTTCACTTGAGGACATAGTTTAATGGTGAACAAGGTGCTGAGTTGACAGTTGGACTTGATGGTCTTCAAGGTCTTTTTCAGTCTTAACAATTGTGTGATTCTAAGTGACTCATCCAACAAAGAAAGCAAGCTGTACTTACCACTACCAGGAAAAATACCATGCAGCTTAATGAAAATCCACTGGTATAGCCAAGGTATCCTGAAAGAAATATGAGGATGTCTCATACAGAATAATTTTATTAATCTTATATTGGTTTGTACTGCTTTTTGCTTCTTCATGAAGAGTTCAAATGTATTAAACACTCAATATGTATTGTGAACCTCTGGGCAGGACAAAAGCATTTCCTGCTGCTGTGGAAGTCTCCCAAAGGCTTTCAAGTCTCCTAACTTTTGGGCATGCCTAAGCCTTGCTCTGACCTGTTGTGACATCCTCAAGGTCACCTTTACATCAGTTTCACTAACTTTACTCTTAAAAGAGGTTATGATAATTGAGAAAAACTTGAAAGTGTGCAATTGCAATCTGAATGTGACCCAGGTTCTCTGAGTCATGTCAGCAGAATTTGGGTTTTTGTCTCAAAAGGAAGATCCCAAATGACTTTGGTGCCAAATGTTACCAGCATGGTTTAAAAAAAATACACAATGTACCTACTGGCATCTCAGTGGATCCAAACGCATCTGAAAATTAAATTCTCTGTACGTATCTTACTCTAATGTCCAATTAACCTCACCAGTAAAAATTTTGATGGTGACAGAAAAGTAACATTTTTTGTAATCTCAGCATTTATGAACTTGTTTTTACAGGCCACACATAAAATTGAATTACCTTACGAAATGAAGACCTTCTTAACTATAATTTTTAAAATCAATTTCCACAATTGTATGTATAAAGCTCATTTATACTGAGCTCAATTACTGTGATAATTTAGGCCTACTTGTTTCAAAATGCTCAGAACACCGATTTTTTCTGGATCAGAAAGGCTGCTTAGATAATAATGAGAACGTATTTTTCTTATTATAGTTGAATTGTCAGTTTGGTCATCAGTGGCACAATGTCTGGGTTCCTTTTTTTGATATTTGTGATAGCATTTTCCTCTTACCTAAGTTCTTCAGGAGACATAAAGGGAGGATTATACAAAACGTCACTGTGACAACAAGAATCCGCCCATCCACGTACCACTCCCTGAATAAAACATTAAAAAAAAACATACAATGAGCACTTCTTAAACATTTTCTGGTTTTCCTCACTCAGTCATCCTCTCTGATTGTTATACTTATAGAACTATCTTTGGTCTCTTTACCTTACAAGCTCCTACAAAAGGAGAGAAGGGACCACATTTTGGCTTTGTAGTCTCATTAAGTATCCATGGCACTGCTCTGACTCAGGTAGGGCAGATTTCCAGAGTCACCAAGGTATTACCCTACCATGAAGATCAGTGTGTGGGTCTGAGAGGCAGAACCACCACCTCCATAACCTGACATAAGCCACCCTGCCAGGACGACCAAAGATCACGCAAAGGGCTGTAGAGCACGGTGGGGCTGGGGGGCCACCACAAGTCATTTGCCAAACAACCCAGGCACGTGACCAGAGCAGCAAACCAGGCTCCAGCAGGCTGGCATGCACTAGCTAGCCCAAGTCTGCACCTCCTCTAACAAAGTGCTTTGCATCCTACTGTAAAGAAAGAAAGAGGAGAAGGGGCAGTATTAGTGATGTTCTGTATGACCTATTTCCATTGCTTGGTCCAAGTATAGTAGGAAAGCCTGAAGAATGGAATCTCTACCACCTTCTCCTACACTGCAGCACACCATATAATCCAGTGCAAGGGGTATTTACTAGTATAAAGAAATGCCACCCCTCTACTAAAGTAGCTGGTAAAATGCCAGGGAGAGATAAGTGGCAGAAATCTTAGCATTATATTCTGCAGTTGTCATGCTAGTATCAAAGAATTTCACTCTGTGGACATTGTTTCAGGAGCAAAATCATGTAAGATGTTGAGAACTCAGGGAAACATGTATCTTTAACTTGCATTGTTCTCAATATTTCAAGTGTTGCCTAACGCTGTAAAATGTTGGATTCTACGATAAGAGTTTTGTATATAACAAAATTTTACATGAAAAGTTGGTGTGCAACTAAAAGTGCAACTAAAGGGCAACTAAAGCTTTCGAGTCAAGTCCATCTTCTTCCCAAATTTGTCTTGTCTTTTATTAACCCCAAGATACTCCTGTGAAAATCTGCTTTGACAAACCTAAAGGGTATCCAATACTTCAGAGCTTTTGTAAACACATGCCTTAACTTTATTATACAAAGTTAAATTCTACAGTCTAAGTACCGGAACTAATTCAACTTACGAAAAGGTTTCTTCTTTTCCCATTAGAAACTTTATGGCAGAAGGCAGCTCATTTTTGACTATGAAGAGATAGCTCAACATTGCTGGAGGAAGAAGAAGATAATTTTAGAAAATGGGTAAAACAGTTTGTGGAATAAGTACCAAGAAGCATCCTTAACCTTTTCCCACATCAGTGTCTGATGATAGAAGACCCCAAACTACGACTGACTGTAAATTACTGATCACTCAGTAATGCAGTATTTTTAAAATGCCGCATGCAAAATGATAGCCACAATTATATTGATGAGCATGAAGATCCTTGGATATCATGGAAAGAAGGAACCTGACTTGTTTATAGCTGTACAATTATTGAGATATTCCTGGGCTTGGGTTTTCAGTATTCCTTATTTTCTTTACCTCCAACATTCTGAAGAGATGTAGATCCAAAGACAATCATTTTCCCTGGGGTACCAAAGATCTGCTCACCAAGCTTTTCATACACCATGCAGCCTACATGAGAAGAAGAGGAGAAAGGTAACACACACACTACTGAAAGCTGTTGAGTTGAAGCACTTATGATTCCTTTTCAGGCAAGCACCCATCCATGCAGCCAAACCTACCTTTGCAAGTAAATAGGGAGCTCTCTTGTAATTTCTAGGGATGAAAATGACATAGAAATGTTTTCTTGACCTCTAAAAATGTTATTGTTGGCTACCAGTCATTCCTGAAACGGAAGCTTTTAATGAGAGTATTATACCCCTTTAGTGAGTCTGTCTATACCCTGAGTGACATGTTAAGTTCTGGTATCCTCATCCCAGCACATTAGGTTTTGCACCTGCAATGAGAGTAATGTAGAAAGGCTCCTCTCCAGAAAAAACCCAGCACAGCAGGATCCACAAGTCAGCCCTGGCAGTCTGGACACACACTACTACCATTCTGCAGTTCTGCCTGCCTTGACTGAATAATTAAATGAGGACAGCCACTGGTTTAGGGGATCATGTACGGCTTCAAATGACAAAGCCTTAATTTGTGAATTCTCAGTGTTGTATGTTTTTGGTAAAGCAGGCAAAGGTGTAAAATATAACTAAAATTTCTTTTCAAATATCTGTCAATCTTGTGAGACTCCTCTGTTAATTGGTTTGTGTTTATGTTAAATGTTTTGGTTTTTTTACTTGTCTGTGATGTAGGCTGATAGACAAGACTGGGCATTGTGATGATGGTGAGATACATAGGAACATAAAGAGAAATACTGCACATGTTACACTGGGCAGATGATTTTTAAAATGTAACCCATTATCTGGTTTTCTCTGTTACCTTATAGCTGACATTTCTGCTTTGAAGTTTGTGTGAAAAGTAAGTTTGGAACTTAAATGTACCAGCAACATAGAAAACAGGACTTAGATTTTGGTAAGTAATGGGGCACAAACGTATCCACATTGAGGCACCTGTACCTAGTTTAAATAGGTAGCTGCAGACATTATACATGCTATAACAGTAATCATATGTGTCCAAACTGCATATTTAAATATTACAGTATTCTTGTGCACAGATTATTTTTAAAATATGGCTTTAGGCATTGCTAACAAGGAAAGAGGCTCTTGGACTTCAGAGCACAGTGTCATTTGAAATAATACTGTAGGCAACTTCTAATTTTTGTGTTCAGGCAGTGTATCTGTGTTACCATTACGCTTCTCTCTGTGAAAGAACTGTTCTCTTTTATTTTATTCTAAGAAAACTCCACCACAAAGATTATCAGGAGTTTCACACTAACCACTAAAGACAAACTGTATTTCCAGGTAAGCTTCACCATAGGCAAAGATTTATTATATTTCATTTGCAATTTGATTTGTAATGCAAAGAAATTATATGAGCTGTTCTTTCTAGCTCACTGAAGATAACGTTTCTGGGCAGCAGAATTCATTCTTTGTCATAAGTTTTTCTCTTTACAGTGATGCTGTTCTCCATTGCCGTGCCATATATTCCTTAAATTCTTGTTAATTCTAGGCTTCTGACACAAAGTGTGCCAGGCCTTCCTATTGTGTCAGCAAAGTGATAGAAACTGCATCTTACATAAAGCACGTGGCCTCATCTGAATGCTTGTCCCCTCTTGACTTTTACTTTCTACTGAATGGTGTAACATCTTAAATTACCTGTTTCCTTTGAACACACCAACAGGAGATGTATTGAATAAATAGACAGCAGTGTGACCGAAACCAAAAGTAGCCTAAAAAAGAATGGAAAATAAAGTTTACCATATGAGATGAGGTATGACATTGCAATATTTCATGTCAGGTCACGTTCCTATTGACTCTGAGATAATTTTTTATTCTTCTGACAATGCAAAAAGCCCTAAAAGCCCTAAAATACATGTGATTCACATCCTGCTCACAGTTCCACCTTGGAAGTAGAGAACTCTGCATGTAGAGGGATACAACCAAACAAAACTTAGCAGAGCTGCAGAGCACAGGCTTTTAATGAGTTTCCCCATATTGAAAAAAGCAAGAATAAAGATGTTTCATTATATAGGAATGAAGATTTGTCAGAGCACAGATAAGCCACGTATGTCACCCAAAATCTATTCCAAGGCTTTTTTTTTTTTTTTTTTTGTAAGCAGAGTGAAAATTTAAAGGAGAGTCCTGTATTTAAGGACTTCCATACCAAATGGAAGCATCTTTTCCCAAGACATGTTTCATATGCTACCAAAGGGGTGCCCAAATGGCTTTTTATATGCCTCACAGTGCCCAGGGAGGAGGATGTGGGGAGTTAAGGCTGGACTGGCCTCCCTTGGGATTAAAGGCTGCAACCAAAGGCATGTACATTGTCCAGGTACAGGGATTCATGTTCCCTGATGTCAGACCTGGTCTGACATGATCCATAATCTAACTTCACACAGAAGAATTGCAGGAAGTAATGACCAAACTGTTTGTGTAGGGAACTTGCTGGCACAAATAATAATTAGTCAGTGCTGGGGGCCAAGTGCATAAAAGCACATTTTCTCATTGCTCAATGTCTTTAATCCAAGCACCATGTGTGCCTTCCTCTCCAACACTCTGACACACAAAGACCTGATGATGTTTTCATGATGTGTGCGAAGAGCATTCAGACAATCTGTTGGCAATTCCTCCCTTTATTATGACAACTACCCTCCGGACACTGAGAAAAACAAAGCTAAAATTCAAGAGAAAACAAACTTCTGCCATAGATAGGCAGCAACACATCTTTTTCATAGGAATACATAAAAAGAACAGAATGAGAAGCCTCTTCCCCCCCACTTTTTTATTAGTTTAGACTGGAAATACTTTAGTGCCAAATAATGACTGACCAGTTTCTTGGGGCCAGAGAAGCAGGGAGAAACATAAAGAGGTGATAGGAGGAACTGTCCTTTCGCCAGCAAAGAATAATTGTCGACAATAACAACACACTCTCTGTACAGCCCTAAGGGTGTTTCTCCTCGAGAAGGTGGAGAAGAGAAGAAGACTGTACTGGCTGAGGTCACTCTGGTCCATTTTTTATGGATTTGCTAAGCCCTGTTCCTGCCCATGTTCCCTGCTGAGCCGTTCCGCCCCTGTCTGCCTACAGACACGGCACTCAGCCCCAGTGCTCAGCTGCTGGGGCTGACTCACTCCCAGCCCCAAATGGCTACAACCCAGCACGCCAGCATCCAGTCTGTCTTAATATTAAAAGCTTCTGTTTTTCAGGCACTGAGCTCATGGAGCCTTTGCAGTGGTAAAAATAACACTCCCAAGCAGCCAGGTATTTATCTGATCTGTTGTCCTTAGCTCCCCATAGGGTTCCTACAGACACTTGGCATTTTCATTAGCACTGTATGAAAAACTTGTTTGTGCTAGGACTGTGGTATGGACAGGAATATTCATGCCAGAACCACCCCTTGGAAAGGCATGAAAATGTCCATGCCACTCGCTCTGCACAAATTCAAAACAGAAGCAGGGGAGCTTGCGCTGCAGTCCCAAAAGCACTCCCCTACTTTTTATTTTGTCTTGCTTTCAAAGAAGTGCTGGTAGCTACAGAAGCCAACAGCAGATGCAAAAGTTACCTTCCCCCAAAAGAATAAACAGTTTAGGCCAGGGGACTGATACAGTGTCGGGAAGAACAAAGTACTTCTGTGATGCCACTGCTGTCTTCTCTCAGATGCCACATTTACCAGGCAAACTGAAACCTATGCCATCTGTCCCCTCTGTGAAATCCCAGGCTTTGGGGCCAGAAGACCTGTGAGGCTCATGCAGTTACAAGAGTTATTTCAATGAGCAGTTCTGAACCCTCTAAAGGTGCGGAAGATGGAAGAGCACAGGGTTTGCTCTCGTACAGCCTCACTGTGGACTTGTCTGCCAGCCTGCCCTGAAACACTGCAGGAGTTACACTGCAGCTTCCAGAACCCTTCCAGACACACTCAGCAGAAGTGGCTGCAGTGAAACTTCAGCTGTAGCCTCATACTATTCCCAATCTAACAAGCCCCTCTGCCTCAGCAAGGTTTTCCAGATCATATGCAGTGCTGGGTTATATGTAGGTTGAAAACACCTTGTGCCTGGCCAGCCCATATTTCTGTGCAACACGATCCATCACTTTGGTCCTGGCTCTCCAGGATGAAACTACAAGCAGCAACAACTGCCCCTGCCATCCCCAGGTAGTCCAGCTTATCTCTAACTTCCCAAACTTTTTGTGTTATCTTTCCACAGCAAAGTTTTCTCTCCTTTTGCATACTGGAAATGACATTCCCTTTTGGTCTAGGCTGTAGTTATCAATAACACTGGGACTAAGTTCCTCTGAGTTCCTACCCTCAGTAATTTTGCCTAGAAAGTATAATGCTTTGTTATGGCACTCTTGAGCAAATAAGATGTGTCAATGCCATATTTATTTTGCACATCTTATACTTAGGATATCAGATCTGAATTGATCCAGATGTTCATGGCGGTGCACACTTCACACTGCAGGAGCCAAAAAGTTGTGAGAGTGGAAATCAGGCAGGGTCTGCTTTGTTAGTGCTGCAAATGCTCCCTTAATTTTTCCGCATCTGTAGAATTTTCAGGGATGGTGCATGCCAACACTGGATAAAGCAACCTAGAACCTTTCCAGACCTGTGCTACTCAAAAGCGGTGGATTTGAGATCTTTCTCATGTGCAAAAAGCAGTGAAAGTATTGTTAGGACTCTAATCACCTGCAAAGCAGAAATGATCTACCTGTGACAGTGACAGCAGAACTATACATTTATGGGAAAAATGAACTGA
This sequence comes from Aegithalos caudatus, assembly GCA_013389925.1. NCBI lineage: Eukaryota > Metazoa > Chordata > Aves > Passeriformes > Aegithalidae > Aegithalos > Aegithalos caudatus. The sequence goes on from WEIU01023465.1 coordinate 60,717, forward strand.
ATTAAAGTGTAAGAAAAAAATCTATCACTAACAGACTAGGTTTAATGTTGATATTATGGCATGAGAGCAGAACATTTAAAGCAGTTCAACTTTCAAATGTAACTCCAGATACCACGTTAGGATCCTGCATCTCCAGGCTTCAAAGAGGGAAGCTCTACTAGCCTGCTCAGTTAGGTCCTGCTAACTTACTCCCTTTGATCTCAGCTGGCTGCTCTATCTCAAGGACAACTGATCGAAAGGTATCAGAAAGCTAACAAAAACTATTATCCATTTTTAAATACACACAATTAATTCTATAGAGAACAATGTTGTCACTTACTGTATGAAATCTCCACATTCATGTTTGGCAGTTTTTTGTACAATATGTACAAATCTACAGATCTGGTACGCTCGCTACTTGGGTCGAGCTCAGTCACCAACACACCTTGCTAGAAGTGTCTCTGGTGTTCCCATCATCTGCCTGATCTACATCACTTAAAAAAACCTGCATTTTTTTACATCCTGTAGAACAAACATATGTCACTTAACTCTCATAAAAACTGCTGAAAGAATGAGAAGATGGAATTACAAAAAACAAAAATCAATAAGGAGAAATTGAGGCTGCACCTTTGCTGAGAGCCTGTTACCACAGAAGAGATGACAAGGCTGAAAAGATGTAACTTCTTTTTCTCTCCTTGCAGTGATGCCTTCTTATGACTATGTAAAAACAGAGTCCTTAAGGCATCAACAGAAGTTCTTGCAACCACCAGTTTGTACTCTCAGAGATGGAGCAGGGTGGAATATTACATACGGGTTACAGTACTGAGTAAAAAATCCAGCAAAAATAAAATAAACTCTGTAACTCTGCTAACAAAAATGTAAATTACAGTCCTCCCTAGCTTAGTAACAACACAATAATGAGACGTTCTATGCTCTTAAAGTAAATGGATTAACTCCTTTGATTGCTCCTAGATTTTACCCAACCACATCAAACTGTAAGCTAGCAGCATGGATCTAGCTATCTTGGCACAAGACTCCTGAACAGATGGCTATATGTACCACTTTGGCCATCTACTCTGCTTTATACAGGGCTCAAATTATGTATTTCCGAAAATCCTAAGATATGACAAAAATTCTATATTTTTAGATTCGACGTACAAGAAATGACATCTCTTTAGAGTAATCTGTAAACTCAGTAACTATGTTGAATAGTTCTCAAATATTGTAAATTATTCTATTTCTTCCCTCAATGAACATTTATCATTGAAATCTGCACACAATTCCCATCTGATTCCTTAACAATCCCTTTTCAAAATGAAACGTCTCATACTGAGATCCAGAATAACACTGTCTTAGTCATTCAATGGCACTGTTTCATTTTCAAACTATTAAATTCTCCTTTATAAAAAGCCTCTTTTTTTCTTCTGGAGTTAAGTAGTCTACCTCAGCTCTTTTCTATACTAAAATCTTGGCTATATTTATGTTGGCTTTCAAGGACTCTCACTGAAGAAACAGTGGGAGTGAGATGAAAATATTATATGTAACATATAAAGATCCTGTGACACGAGTAAGAACTAGGTACTAACCCACTGCAACTATTACTACTGAATATATTTGATGTCTGTGTAGCTTGCAGAGCACAGGAAAAATCCCTGTCTAGCTCTGCAGTAAATAACATAGACTTAATTTTCTCTAGGACTAAAAGTAGTGGCTTTTTCTGCAAAAACATTTGACTGAAAAAAGATGTCTGAAACTTGTAGCTAATATTTTCAGGCTTGAATGCTGTACTTGATTACACATGGACTATAAATCCCTCCACTTGCTGGCAGTGCATGCATTCTTTAAACACAGTGAAATTCCATGGAGATCAGCTACTCACCACATGAATACTTACAGAAAAAGGAGAATTCCTGTGTTGGCCAAGGCAAAAGCAAGACCCAAAATCCCACTGCCCATAATTGCATTGCTAAGGTTGAAGACGGACATTCCCAGTGAAGTAGTTCCTGGGATCTGGAGAAATAAAGACAGATGTGAGAGGAACAGCTTGGAACAGAGCAGGGAAATGCACCTCTGCTTTAAACCCTGTGGTTCATGATGTACCTGATAAAAGTAACTACTGCTATGGAAATGACTTAATAAAAATTGTTTGAAAGAGGAGAAAGCGTTGCTGAACTCTGTCACAGCCATGCTGCTTGCTGCCCAATAGATTTTGGAAACTGACCTAAATGGTACAGGCAACACACAGCTCATACTGCACTCTCAGTTTTAAACCCCATCTTCCACTACACCTGAGAAACATCCTGGATGTAAAATTTATATATGGTAAAGCCGTAAGAAACCACCACAGCTTCCTGCCCAGCAGAGGCCAGAGGGATTCCCTTGCTTCAACCCAACCAATATTGCTTGGGGGTTTTGTTTTGGGGTTTTATTTAAGTGCTGATCCCAGGCGGTTCCTACTGGAAATTGAATTTAGTTGCAGTTGTGTGCCCAGCACTTTTGAAGACAATGTCTAAAGGCCTTTCATATACACAATGTGCAGTTCATTTTGACAGGGAATAAAACAGTGAGAGAGACTTACATATTCATCACATTTCTTCTTCTCAAGGTGGCTGTTTGTGAGACTTCTTCTGCTTTCTCGATCCGAAATAAACTTGCTGAAAGAAGTCAGAGGATTTATTTCCAGCAAGTGCTTAGAAAATATGAACACGTTCATTCCATAAGCAGCAGCATGTGATATACAATACAATACAATGTATAAAAACTGTAGGTGAAAAGAGGTCAAACTCATACTTGTTCAGTGAGCCAGATTATGCATCACTGATGCAGTGTACGTTGGGCATCAATATAGGTAACGTCCACACAACACCAGAATAAATGTGTATATATACAAAATATATGTATATACAAAATGGTCTTTTAGGCTATTTAGGAAAGAAGCAGAACGAATTTTGTGGATGGGAAAGCAATTTGTTTGCACAGAAGCTAAGAGGAGATACTTCTCCAGGGCGCTGCAGAGGCACACGTGACCAGTACCCCCCTGCTCCCAGCCCCTGCGTGTGGGGTGAGCGTAACTAACACCACGCTACAAGGCAAGCAGCCATTCTCTGTGGTTGAGTGGTTGTACTTATTCCTTTTCCTCATTACCAGGCCCTGAAGGTCTTGTGAAGCAAGTACAAGAAACCAGACTTCTTCTTCCCCTCCCTATCGACCTCAAGACTCCTGGGCACCAGAACAATTACTTCCTGCCTTGCCAGGATGGAAGGACCCAGGCACATGGCCCACCAGGCAGTGGTGATGACCCCACCACAGAAGAGGAAAGCTTAACAGCATCCTGGGCACCGACTATAAAATCAGGCAGATACAAGTCCTAACTGGGGAACCTGGGATTGCAGCTGCCACTGGGCAGAGACAAACCCCTGTCCTCTGCATCCTCAAAGAATTATGGGAGTGGCTTATATTCTTTTAGATGATTGAGTCAAGATTATGATTGTATACTGATACAACAAATCATAGATTAAGATCTGACCCCATCTGCTGAGGATCCAGGTGACTAGAAATTGTAAGTCAAATTGTACTATAAATTCTGTATTATGCTACTTATAGATTGTACTGCATTGATTCTGCTTGTTAAAATTCTGTGCCATTCTAATTGTGAGTTCTGTGCTACACTAATCATAACACCCTGCTAAAAAATAAACCTTTAACTGTAACTATGAATTACTGCCATCATCATTCTGCTGAGGATCCCTAAAAGATTTCACACTGCAAAACCCTACATTGCCAGTAAAACCTTAAGTTGCCACATAGGTTTGGTTTGTTTGGAGTTAAGAGGAGAAAGATGTGACATACATGCCAGTGCTGGCTGGACAATCCTGAACCAGGCAACCTGCTCTGTTGTTATATTGCTCTGGGCTACTGGATTTTCATGTCCCTTTCAAAACTCAATGCTGAATTCATCATACTGCAAAATTAAACACTTCTGTGCAGGGAAACATAGAATAAACAGCTTTTCTTTCTCTGTACCCTTTACTTGTTCTGTGTCCTTGATGTATCCACATTTAGGAACTTACTGTCCCCCTGTGGCAGCGTTGGCATCCTTGAGATTTACAACACTTCTGATTTGGATGAGCTGTTATTTTCTCACAGATATTCTCTTCAGCAAACATTTTAGTTTGTATAAAGCATTCTTTCAGCTTTTCATCTTTTGAAGGTTTATGCACAATTAAGTCCCTGGCATCTTTGCTAATCCACAGATGGTTCTTAGTCTGCACTGGCTAATGCCTCAGCCATCGTCCACGTCACATACCTAACCAGGGGCTATCACCAAGTGTCAGAGCCCATTTTAGCTGTAGCTACATTAAGCTGGCTCTTCTTAAATTGAAACAGACAAACAACACTGAGCACAAACAGCAGCACTGCTGGTCCTTTCCCACAGTGGGAAACATCTACTGGCCAGGGATGTATAGTTCAAACTGTGACTCAAGACTGCACCATCTCAGTACATCCAGCAGTATTCAGGCTGCTAATAAACACAGGAACTTGTAAAGACAGCTTGAGCAAACTTCCCTACTGCCCCAGCTGTGGCCTAATTACTAGTGATATGTATGATAGCACAGCTTCTAAGGCTATGCCAAAATCATGCAGCTATAATGCTGATGACTTGGCTTCCACAGCTGACACACTGGGCCTTGTGTCTTTAACATTTTGTGTTTATGACTTAATTCCAGGCCTAGGTGGCAAACCGTAAGTAGCCTTTTAGCTGGTTTGGTTTTTTTTTTGCAATTTTGACTCCTGCCCATTGGTCTTCTTTGATTTCCTTTATATCAATAAAAAAGAACTATAGGCTTCTCCCATTTTTTTTAAATACTATGTTCAGCAACTAATTTGCTGCAAAATACAGATGTGATGTCAGATTTACCAGCCCTAACACAGTTGGAATAGATGGCTGAACCTCCCCCACCGTTTTATGAAGTGAAAGGCAACCACTTCTAAAATAGACTGATCCGAAATTAGCTTTCCAAAGCTCACCTTGTAGGTATTTTATCCTCATAGAATAAAATCTCAACCTGATTCAGAGCATGTGCTTTTTCTCTTTCATGTCTGTTTAAAGCCCATCTCTTGAACGCAGGCAGCAGAGTGTGAACGGTTTGAAAAAGACATTCCAGCTCTCTCTCTCTCAACACCCTGCAGGCAATTTGTACAGGCAGGAGCACAGAGAAAAGTTTTGTCTCATTTGGATTTGTAATTGCTCCTGGGAACATCTGTGGACTTTGCCTTCTTCTGTCATTTATGGAGATCATGTGTCATTTTAGATTTTGTCAAGAGTTATGATAGAAGTCACTGATCTGCTCCCCTCAGTTCTGCTCATCCCCCTGCAGCCAATTCCCTCTTAATAATTACAAGAATAATGAATTTGTAGATACTATTATTATTGTCTTCTGGTATTAAAGTTCCATGAAAACGATTGTTAAAAAACAAACACACAATAAAGACAACACTTTAGTAACATTGCTTGAATATAGAAGTGACCACGGGACTTTCCATTACAATACCTCTGACAGAATAAACAGCTCCTGCAAAGCTGGTATCTTCCATGGCCAACAAACATGTTATTTCCTTCTGGATGGGACTTTGAGAGAACTAGTCTGATTCGATAAATTGATCCAAAGTACTCTCTTCTGAGTTAGTTCTAGAGTAAAAATGGAGTGGGCTTGTTGCCCAGCTGGGCTCCTCATCCACCCTGTATTTCCCATGTCACACTGCACTTTTCTCCATTTATGCTGCGTGATGTGTACAGGAGGGCAAAGTCAGACATGGGAATGCAGGTACTGGGATCCCAAACCATGAGATACATAGCACTGAGCCCAGCCTTCTTTTGGGGGACTTCCCAGCCCCTGGGTGGCTTGCCCAGACAGCTCAGCAGTGATGCAGCACAGGGGGATGTGGGCTCTGCCTGTGCTGTTGCAGGCAACTCAGCCTGCAAGCCCAGAGGAGAGACCTGCCTTGGGACAATGCTTGGTACAGCCATGCCATATGACAGACAAGTTTTCCATAAATGAAAAATATTACTGATCTTAAATAAAATAAAATAAAAAGGTAGGGTGGAAGGTAATCCCATGAATTCAGCAGAAACAAATTTTATCAAGATACTGCTTTTTATAAACTTTTTTTTTTTTCATTTCAGGGTGGTTTTTTTCCCCTAGAGCATATGAAAGGAAACATATGTTGGAATACCGGAATTTCTAGTTAAACTGTGCCATGCATCTGCTCTGCTTAATAGACGTGCTTAGAAAACAAGCCATTCATTGTCAAAGAATGTTGTATTTTTGACCTTTATGAATATGACACAAATTAAGTGAAATGCCTGTTTATGCCGGCCTCTCCCAGCCCTCCCAAGGATCAGAGGCCACTGTGAGAGATGTGGCAAGGCACTGTAGGACTGTCTGTACCATCAAAGCCTTGAGACTCCCTGACAAGCATGAAATCCGTTTGCACTGTTTGTTGTCTTCATTTCAAATGCTTTACCCATCACTGAAAAGAAACAACCTGTTCTTATATATTTTTGCTTTCCTGATGTGTTTCCTGTATCACAGCTGAGTGAACAGACTATACAAAACTTTTCAGATACATTAATAAAATATCCTGGCCAAGATAAAATGAGCTCATCGTTGTGATACATGAAGCCTCACAGCTGGCCTGGAAAGAATATCTTAATCTAATTATCTTCCTGGTTTGATTTAGTGCAAAGTAGAAACTTAGCCTTATTGATAAAGTGGTATAAAAAGGATGATGTTTAACTATAGTTTCCAAATTTAATTTATTTAAGGACTTAAATGAGAAATGTTTGATTAAGGTGATACCCCCAAGCTAACCACTTTGGCTAGGCAGAGTTAGCCAAAAACCATTTAGCCATCTCAGATACGTTTAAACATAATTAAATTAAAATGGTATTTTACAATGCCTTAAACATTTGTTAGGGAAAGCTAGTTTTGCCAAGATGACAGAACTTTATCCTTAGGCAGCTTCTTAAACTGTATGCTAACTTAAGCAGTGGCAAAGATTTCCAGGGCAGGCATGAACAAGAAATGCAGAGGAAAGCTCAATCTGACTTACACTATGAAACTTGGACCAGATCTTAGCATACCTACTAACAACCTTGTTAACTGAACAAGGGGTGCTGGTAACTTACTAGCAGCTGTAAACCAAGACAGGCTTTCAGACATCAGCTTCCTGAAAGCATTGTCATATAGTTAAGGAGTAAGTTATCTAAATACTGATTTACAATTATGTGCAGAGACAGCAAAGGTTTATAGCCAGGACACATAGTTAGAAGTCACAAAATCCATGTCTGGGTTTCATGCAAATCTCTGAATTGACATTTTCAGAAGACATTCCCATTCAACATCTGCATACAAAGAAAAACCCCTCTTAGTTCAGCTTCTTCAAATCAACATCTTCAACCGACATATAACTGTGTATTTAGGCCCAGAAAAGGCTGGAAAGTCAAAGGATTCTTTTCTAATATCAAGAAAAATTTGGAGTTTACAGTCAGATTTGGAATCAACTTGTGCCTGATGCACCATCTCTAAAACACCCTTAAAAAGTTGCTCTATGTTGAGCTTGAAAAACTATGTGCCGAGAGAAAAGATTTTTAAAATTAAATACAGAGAGCAAAATCAACCAGGCTGAAACAACAAAAAAGTAAGTCAGTTGAAAATTAAAGATCTAATCTAAAGCTCAAGTGAAATCAACAGAAAAAGTCCCACTGATTTTGATGGACTTGGGCATTTTACAAGGCCTCAAGTCACATGCCAGGCAGCAGGAAATGTTTTGTTCCCTATGCCTGTTAACCTCTTACTCCATGGAAAAAAGGTATTTGCCAAAACAGTTACAGAAAGGGACTAACCACATCCTTTCAGGATGCGTTCAGCATGGGTGCAGAGCAGGATATGCCTGCCTGCAGGTCACACGTGATGATGGCGTGGAGGTGCCCGCACAGAGCAGGGGCTGTGGGTGGCTCAGTGACAGCCGCAGCCCCAGGGCATGCTGGCAGGGCTGCACTGCTGCTGTACTGGAAGTGTGGTCAGTGTGATCTGCCTTGAAACTCTTGGTTTGGACATGGAGGGGAACATGAACAAACTGGGATATACAGGGCAAAATAGTCATGCATGGGATGCAAGTACTGCCCCATGAGTGCCTGGGCAGATGGCTAAGAGAACCATAATACGCTATATCCTATAGCCAAATGATCGATCCTCCTTCTGCAGAGGAAGTAAGTTCTTCACAAAAGAACAGAAAATTGTGGAATATGTTAATCTGCCCTAAGAGCCAGAACAGTAATCAGAAATTCTACCTCTGAGTTTCTGACCCTCTTTTCTCACTCCACTTTTCTTCTTCCTTTTGCAGGCCATCTGGATCCAACCCAGATCTAGCCAGGCTTAGTATGCCTTGACTCCATAAAGCACACTGTGACCACAGAGGACTAGGCACATACAGCACGCTCCTTCCCCACCCTCCATAAACACTCACTGACAATGAAATGCCAGCAGGGTTTTTCCCCATAACAGTTACTGATGGCATCAGCCAAAGTGCTGGCGAGGCACAGCCAGCCCGGTATAGCCACTCCTTGTCTCAAGGATATAAATCCTCAACAGGCTCCAGGGAGTGAATTTACCACTGTCAGCCCCTAAGCTCCTCTCCTTACAACATGAACCAGCAGGAAAGCAAGCAGGTTCATACTGGAACTGTTTTGTTTTGGCAAAGTTGGAGGGGTTTTTGTCTTTCCCTTGCCTTTTTTTTTTTTTTTTTTTTTTTTTTTTTTTTTTTTTTTTTTTTTAACAGAAGTGGTTTGTGTTTCACTTTGGCACTTCCCATCAAAGCAGTTGCATCAGAAAATTCCTGACCAGCTCTAATCTTCACCAGCACAGCTGCGCTGCGGTCGCAGCACCACCCGCCCTGCTGGTGCCGGCCCCAGGACCTCCCCGGGGCTGGCGGCGGGGACAGGCTGGCACTGTCCTGCCCCTCCCCCTGTCCCCCTGCCACCAGCCCGGGCCCCCTGCTCTGTCCCACGGTACGGCTGGCTGCTTTTGCTATGTGAATGGTGTGGAAAATGCTGGGTGCTTCTTCCCACACCTGTCACCAAGATCCTTGTCCACCCACGCAGCTGCGAGCCCCACAGCTGACTCTAACCTCACCTGGGAAAAAACAGCTCTGAATTTTGTTTCAACACTGGAAAGTGAGTTTCTCATGTAGCTGGATAGGATGCTGCCAACAGGAAGAAAAGGCAAGAGAAGAAGATTTTAAAGATCATAAAATAGGTGGTGGCAGCCCTGTGGAAGGGAGCAGAATGATGTGCCAGCACAGACTTCCCGGCAGGGCTGAATCCCTATCCAGGCATTGACTGGCCCTGTGCTCCACTTAGGCTTGCAATATTTGAACAGGAAGTTTGATCAGAACAGAGCTTCCTATTTTACAGCTCACAAAATACAAACAGGGTCTGTCAGCAGGTCTTTGCTTTAAACTGGATGGCTCAGCACCTGTTGGAGGCTGGCAGGAAGGGCTGGAGAACTGCTCTCTGGTGGAAAAGGCAGCACTTCAGAAATGACTGTAAGCCTATAGAAAAAGCCAACAGCCTAATAATTGTATTGGTAATAACTGTAACTAATAATTTTCACCAATATTGATGCATTTTTAAACTTGATCTGAGTTAGGTGTAAGACTGTTTTACCCTCTTCTTGCCGCCTCTGCCTTAAGGGAGCAAACCGCTGTCCAGTTTATCTTGCCAAATTGCAAATACAGACAGGAACTACATTTGCTGCCAACCACAGTAGCTATGACTCCCCAGAAGCTTGAAAACGTGGAGGTGGCCAGAGGAGTTAAAACTGTCATATCAGAGATCAAAGGTCAGCTATGAGACTTCCCCAAAATGATGCCATCATATTGTTATTACTTCTTTGCTGTGTGCAAGCAGACATCTAAAAATTTTGGCTTTTGCTGCATTTTATGATTGTGAATTTTATTAGATTAATTTGAAAGATTCAAAATGATGAATAAATTGCTACTCTGTTTGCTTTATCTGCTATTGCAGCCTATGCCCAACAGATGTTACGTATGAAATTCAAATTACATCTTCAAATGGAGCATGACTTGGTAATGAATAATTCAAGACATATACTGAAAATTAGAATGCTGTTTTTAAACAGTGTGTTTCTTAGCAGAGGCAACGTCAGTGGAAAAATACTCACCTATTTATCTGGCCATTTTCCACCTCTGTGAAATCATTTGAATCATTGCTGATGTTATCATCTTCAGGGACAGTCATATTCTGCAATTCGGTCAGTTCTAATCCAGCTTTGAAAGGCATGCTGGGTGAGGAACTGTGCCCGTCCAAGTAGCTCTTCAAATACTAGTGTTTGGTTAGTACCTTGTGGGCAAACTGCAGCCACAGTGTCAGCAACCTAAATAAAACAAAAGAAAAAAATCCAAGATTATACCACTAACAGCAGGCAATATCACCAGGAGAAACCAGTGAAACCTGCACAGGAGGGACACCCATACCAACCAATTTTGTATTGTTAAGATGGACCTCAGGTTATGACCTAAATATATTGCAAAACAGTAGTAAACTTGTATGTCTTAATGAGATCAACCTCACTAACCTTATAAATTTACCCTGTCCTGCAATCAATTGCTGCAGACGGTATTTTTTTTAAAACCTGTGAGCAAACCAAGCCTGTTTGTTTCAGGAAAGAAAGATTAACCACCTACAAATTAAGGAATAACAGTTATTTGCTTGAACAAGTCCCAGTTCAATATCTGGTGTTTGCCTTCTGTATGTTCTCCATTCTTACTTAAAAATATAAAATATATGTCCATGCTAATGCAAAGTGGGATAGAAGGAGGGCTAGAGTTATCCCAGTACTCTATTCTACTAATATATGTATTCCAACCCGTTAAGGATTTTTGGGAAAGCGGAGGTGCAGTGGTTGCTTTGTTTAAGTTTTTGTATGGTTAAACTTGTTATGAACAAGGAGAGAAACAGAAAAAACCTAAATCCCTAAGCTCATGTATCACAGAAAGAAAGAGCAATGTATACCTTGTGTCAAGCAGTTATTATCTAGAGATCAGGTGATCTCTCCTCTGATAGCTGTGTTCCATAAAAGCACAGAGAATAACACCAAAGGCAGATCAGAGAAGTCTGCTACAGTGACATACTTCCTCATCAGCAATGCAAATCAACTGAAAGACCAATATTTTCTGGAGTCCAACCACTCTCGGCTGAGCTACAACTCCAGCGTGGTAGTGAGGCAACAGTGTGTTACTCACAAACAAGCTCCTGCACCACAACTCTCTCAATTCCCATTTTGTGAATGAATTTCCTGCAGTACTGCCAAACAACTATCCAGCCTAGGGTACGTGGTGAACCCTCAGATACCAGATTAATTTGGGGATATTTTTAAATTCTCAGAGCTACCTCAAAGCCATCAAATTGCTTGCATGCAACCAAAGAGGCATGAGCATCCCCAGGCTCTTGCAGTGCGAGACAGGAGGATGTAGTTCACTTTTTCAGTTATGACATCTGCCTGTTTCAAATTAAGTTTACAGAAGCCAGTACTTCTGTTTTATACCACATCCCAACCAAGCAGAAGACGGCTTTGCAAATGAGCAGTTTTTTCCCTGCAAATACTTTCTCAGAAATTCCATTTTAAACTTTACATGTGCTCTTCACAATTCCTCAAGAGCCCACCCTGTCCAAACTTCAGGTGCCAAGTTTAAAGGCTAGCCTTGAGGCTAACAGCAGGGCAGGCAGGATCTCTTCTCTTCAACTGAAGGAGCAGCTAAGCATGTGATTATGTTGGCAAACACCACACGTTTGGGGCGTGCAAGCTGGGTACTTTTCAACTCCTCTGCAAAAGAGATTTCCACTATAGATATCAGGAGAAAATTGCTCAGGTATTAAAACACTGGCACAATAAAACTAAAAAAAAAAAACAAANNNAAAGATTTAGGCTGCTGATAAATAAATGCAGACTGGCAAGCAGAGGGTGGTTTTAGCATTCTGGAAGTCTTCCTGGAGGCTGCAGGGATAAAATAGTCTATTTTGGAAGAGAAGCACTATCTTTTAATAAAAGGATAAAGCCACAGGAGACGGCGACTGCTGAGGTGGAAGGACCAAGCCCACTGAATTCTGAAGTTTCTTGTGACCATGAGTTCCTAAAATAACCAATTTCTTAAGAGACCTGGCAACCTCTGAACCAGGATGTGTGTCCCCTGGCATTTTAAAGCCTGTGTAAAGGTTCATCTGAGATTCAAGCAGAGAAGCTTTTCCTTTGGGTACCGTTTTGCATCATGATGCCCAGGAGGATTTTTAGAACTGCCCTGACATTGCCTGTGCTTAATAAATTCCCCATTAAGTGTTTCAAAAGCAGGTGCTGAAATTAGCAGCGGTGTGAGGTAAGCAGCGCACTGGAGAGCCGGCTGCACAGCTCACTGACGCGCGGCTCCAGCTTCGCTCTCTGCCCCTCTGTCACTGAAACACTACAGGACCAGACTGGCAGGAACACAGCTCCCTGCTTTATTCCCAAGGAATCTTTGCAGCACAAAAGTGACAAGCTTTGTCTGTTTCAACCAAAACCCTGTTTCTACAGAAAACTAATTGAATGAAGACTTTTCACAAGGGCATGTAGTGGTATGACAAGGGGAAATGGCTTTAAACTGAAAGAGGACAGGTTTTGGTTAGATATTAGGAAGAAATTCTTTACTGTGAGGGTGGTGAGGCACTGGAACAGGTTGTCCAGAGAAGCTGTGGATGCCCCAACTCTGGAACTGATCAAGGTCAGGTTGGATAGAGCTTTGTACAACCTGGTGTAGTGGAAGGTGTCCTTGCCCACAGCAGAGGGGTTGGAATGAGATGCTCTTGAAGTTCTTTTCCAACCCAAACCCTTCTATGATTCTATAAGACAGAGCAAAATCTTCAAGCAAGCTGAAGCACCCGCAATCATTTCAGCAGATTCCATGTTTCAGTCAGACAAGTTGCTCCTGAAGCATCATGGCAACGGGCACATCTCTGAATATGTGTCAGGTTCTTGCTAGGGTAAGTGATTTACTAAAAAACACCAAAACAAAACCCTGAAATAAAACAAAAAAATCTTGAATGAAATAATGCATAGCACTTCCAAGTATGAGAAAACCTGATCTCAGTGTTAAAACATGAGGAGGGTGAGGAGATAGTGGTGGGGCTGGGAACTAAAGTTTTCATTGTCATGGCATGAGCTCATCACAGATCTTTGGCAAAGTAAAACCAACATGTCCTCTGCACCTTCACCTATAAAATTAAGATGATAATAGTGACACTAACACTCAGTTTGTGAAGTGCTTAAAGATTCAGACACAAAGGGTGATACAAAGGTGATACCTGGAATAAAACACTATGCAAATCACAAAATTTTTGCAATGATAACTTGATCTTAGAGATAGGAAACTCTTTGTCACTGCTACTCTGGGCACCCTCCACAGTCAATAATGGAGCAGAGGTGGTCACATGAATTTCATCCCCAAATCACCTACTCTAAACTTTAAGTTCACCCATGTGACAAATCACAGAGTCCAAATAAAATCTAAAATCCCAAAAGTTAGGGTTTACGTTCAACTGGCTTAATTCCCTAAAGCCAAGTGCCCACTCCAGGCCTGTCACAGCCTGGTGCTGCTGGAGGACAACTCCCCTGATCCATGGGAGGGGTCTACAGTCACATTGAGCTGTTCCCTGCAATTGCAGTAGCTTTGCTCCCAAAAGGAGACTCAACACTGGGATAGCTGAGCTAAACAAGTTGCCACCTCAGGTGTACGTGCCACTAGCACTGTGAGAAAAAAACCCAAAATTGCTTCACCTAATAAAAATTCACCATATGTTGATCCTGAGCTATATTGGAAGCATCAGGCCAATATCTGTACTTTTACGGCCTTTTCATTCAAGAAATGTCTTAAAAGAAATGCAAATAAAAATGCTAAGTTGGCAAGAGTTCTTAGGCTGAGTTTTATTCCTTATTCACTTATAAAGACAGTAAAGAATCACATGAATAGTGACTGCAGAAATCCCAGTCACTTTGGTCACTGTGCCTACTACTCTGTCCAGCCTTAAACATCTCAAAAGGAAAACTTCCAGAGACCTGCCATCAAACCTCTCTTTCCAGAGACAGACCTAGTAAACCAGAATTTTGCCCTTATTTCAAATTTTTCTACTCAGATGGGCAAGCACTCGTTCTGGAAGAAGGCATCACCCCAAGAGAAAACCAGCAAAGAGCTAATGACTCCTCAAAATGAACCTCAAGGATCTGTGTTTGGTAGCTGTTTGGAGCTAAACAGCTCCTCTGTTTAGTAGAAAAAGCACTGCTCTGGCCTAGCAGCTTAGCTTTCTCTTTAACCATCGCACAATATGTCTTGTAAAAGACATTACAGATAATTTATTTGTTGTGTGCTCCTTGAAGAATATGGGAAAGATTACAACTGGTCACAACTTCAGGAGGACTATGAGATGACACAAGAAGATAAAATGAGTTTATTATTTTCAAGGACACCAAGACCTTCACATGCCATTAAAACACATTCCAAGAACTGTGGTCACTTTCTTTGTTGACCTGTGAAACATTAAAAAATATATATATATCCCTGCAACTCCAGTTTACTGGACTGTTAAAATTCCACAAGAGCAGTAATGGGATCAAAAATTTTATGTTTGGAAAAAAATAAGATAATACAGACAATCTATTTCTTCTGGTTCATGCATGAATCCTTTCTAGGCCATACATGGAAGAGGTATAATCTCAAAAAACACTTCACCAGAAGCTGTGTTTCTGAAAAGAACATCATCACTCCTGGTAGTGATCACGATGACTTAATTCACATGGCTTTTTTTCTTCCCCATATCCTGTAAATGACACAGTTCCAAAAGTGTCATCTTAAGGCACATGGCTGCTCAAAAGCTGATCCGGTATGTGAGAGGCATTTGGCTTAGTGGTCAAGCCAGACAACATCTAGTCCATCTCTGGGTACGCTTTTTGCAATGTGCCCTTCCACTGGGCACTTCATTCACTGCATGCTTCCCACAGTCATATGGTCTTGGGGTTGGTAAATATCCAAGACACACTTGGATATTTAACTATGCACATTTAACTATGGAATTCAAGATAATTTGCTAAAAAGACAAAATGTGACTCAACTTTCTTTTCAAAGGGAGTTTTGCCAAGAATTCCTCTTGGTTGGTTACAAGTCATCAAAACCCTGCACTTGAGTTTCGCACAAGCTGTTTTTATTCCTGCAAAGCTTGAGATGTGATACGTCTTTCTTTGCTCATACTTTTGAAAGTTCTTTCAAAGAAGAGCAATATGACCGGTTAGACACCATGGATATAAATAATGAAACACCGAGACTGAAACTCTGCGTATGGACTATTCACTTAAATGACCAAAAACAAGAATAGGCTTTGTACGTAACAGTATCACACTGGGAGGCGGGGAAGCAACTATCTCCTTTTTGTTCTGCATTAGTGACACCTGACATGAGGGACATAATGCTCCAGACTTACTCCTCCTCTACAGGAAGGACAAAATGGAGAGATTAGAGAAGAGCCACTGAGATAACAAAGAGCTTGGAAATTAGACTGACTCACATTCACGGAGCAAACATCTGCAGTGCTTGAAATGTCATTGCCTCCAGCTCCTCAGCTCTGCCCCTCTGCAGCAGGCTGCAGCCACAGGAGCAGTGGAAGGAAGCGGGTTCACCCTGGCCCCAGTGGTGCCCCAGTTGGGCCCAGGCACACAGAGCCACGAGGTGAGGGCAGCATGGAGGCTGGGAGGCCTTTGAGCTGCTGCAGCCATTTGCTTGGAGTCTGTGAGCCACCAGCTCTCATCCCCACTCCCCGTGCTCACAGCCCCCACGGTATGCAGGATGCAAACAGTTAAAAGATGGGGGGTGGGAAAACAAGTGGCAGAAGTCTTGGAAAGGTAGCTCAGAAAAGGGTGCTATAAAACAGAAGTGATGAGAACAAATGTGGATTGTCAACCTTTCTCTTGGTAGTGCATGACCTTGTGCTGCAACAGGAAAATGTTCCTGCTCTGGCCCATCACTCTCTATACTGCCCTTCCATGCTGCCATAAAGAAAGGGAAGACAGCCCCAAATTAAGTCTCGACAGGCTACTCAGCTGATCAAAGGCAGGCAAATAAGAAACCATAAAATCCCAGTCTGATTCACCAAGTGATTCATTACTTTAGGCAAAACACTTAAAGATGAGCCATAAAGGAAAATGGTTTTAAGTACATTTTTGTTTTGAGCCCTTCCCAGTCAATTTAGGAAAGGCATTTGGCAAAGGACTATAGTCACATTTTTTCCTAATTATATTTCTTTGTGAAATCCTCTGACGGTCCTGGTTTTCAGAAGAGATCCTACAACACACCACCACAAATAAATGCACTCTTGTCTTCCACAGAAAGTGGAAATGCTGTATGAGTGGGGCTTTATGGATCACTGCAACAAAACACATTATCCAGATGTATTTCTAAGGGTTAAACAGCAGCTTTGAAATTCCCATTTAAATAAACTTTTACTGAAGGAAGAATCCTTTATACAAGTTCATATGTAACTCACTTTTCCTCTGCCCCGGTTTACAAGTAATTTCTTTGCCTCAGTTTTCTTGACTTTAAGAGAATCTAAGCAGTATTTAGCTGATAAGCTTGGGCAAATATTGAAAGAGTTAACTGCAAAACATGAAAAAGCTGCCATTTTTCCCAAGAGCAGCTGCTCAAACTTCTTGGATTGGATTAAGGTCACAGCAGTAAGTATCCATCAGAAAGAAAGCTGAATTCAGGCTTAAAATATTTAAATATTTCCACAACATCCACTTGTCTTCACAATAGAAACTTTTAAGCGATGGTTATTATCATGTTACTTGCTATGCAGATTCCAACAGAAATGAGCAAGATGCTAAAAAGGGAGAGAAGAGCACAGGAGAAAGGAGAGTCCCATTTC
Organism: Aegithalos caudatus; assembly: GCA_013389925.1. NCBI lineage: Eukaryota > Metazoa > Chordata > Aves > Passeriformes > Aegithalidae > Aegithalos > Aegithalos caudatus. Next base: position 77,716 of record WEIU01023465.1, read on the forward strand.
TGCTCGGTCACCACTCTTCCACTGCTAAGAACAAGCTCCCAAAAGAGCAAACACAGACAAAATGTAGGACAGACACCCAGGAGGAGCAGCCTGCAAGCAGGAAGGCTGAAAGAGCACTGCCTCCCCTTCCATCCTTTAAAACCCTCGTAAAAAGCATGATCTGGGCACGAAGGACAATTGATCCTCCACGTTTTACAGCAGTCTGCAGAAAGCCACAAACTCAGGGGATAATCCTCTCTCTTCACACGGGTATGTGCAGCCTGGTGCTCACTGCCAACAACTGTCTCCCATCCTCACCCAGCCTGGAGAGCCCAGTTGGTCCAACCACAGCATAAATAGTCTCAGGAGACAAGACAGAGGATGCTGCAGTGTGCTTCAGTGAAGTGCTCTCTCTATGGTGCCTCTTAAAAAGAAAAAAACCCTAACCTTCCAAAAAGGCAAAGTCAAATAGGAGTCATTCAGTACGACAGTGAAGCAGATCCCATTTTAGTCAGTGAATTTCCACCGAGCCTCAGCAGAAGGCCTCTGCTTCCCAGCAATATGACAGTTTGGGGGTTGGAAGGAGGTTTTGCAAAGCCGATTTCAGCGCCATTTAGGCAGGGGCTCCTATCCTGAAAGGGCACTTATTGATACCTATATCCTTCAGCAACAGATGAAATTTCCTTTTAGAGGTTTTTAAATAAAGTTGGTGTTTTGGTAGCAAATGAAATCAAATTTAGATGGAGGATGCTGTTTCTTTCTCTCCATATAGTTGGTTTTCCTTCTGATCTATATAGGTTAGACACAGAATTTAGGGAATTTTTGCTTTGTTTTGTTTTTTTTTATTCCTGCAATATATTTTGTCAACTAACGCATATCTTTTTCTTACATTTTACTTTTAGAACAATGTCTGTTCTGTTATTTTGCCTTTAAGGAGAACTAAAAGCCAAACAAACCTGAAGGTGAATGAAGCACAGCACAGGTTCCTATTTATAATTTGGACTAGAGGTTAGTAGAAATGCCCCACAGCAGTCAGGGACTCTGAACAGCCTACGGACATGAGGCGAGTTCAGCTGGTGGCACGAGGAAACGATAGCTTCTCCTACCATAAAACCAGCTGCCAGATCCAGGGTCTATTTCAGTTCTTCCAATGTCTCATAAAGCACGGCTCATAGTCTCCTCTCTCACAAGGAAACATACACATCCTAGCTACAGGTTGCATTACGAACTCTTCAAAACAATGGAACAAGCCCCCTGCCACAAGAGCGAATTTGGACGTAGACACACGTGAGACACTGCAGCCCCGGGCATTCACTCGGGCCTCTTTTTGTTCTCGCCTTTGCTCACCAAAAGCGACCACCTCAGCTGTTACTATGTATTTACGAGCACCACGCACACGCGTGCGCGCCTTAGGCCCAGCCTGCATTTTCCGAATACCGTAAAACTTGCATTGACCCCGCGGCAGTGCTGGGTTTAAGGGAAAGGCAGGAGAGCTCCCCGGGCACGGCTACACCGTGGCCGCGCACCCTGCGGGGGCTGCGGCACCCGCGACCCGGCAGTCATAAGGGGCAAACTCATTTATTATCACTAATTTTTTTCTTCGCTGCCAGCGGAAGCCCGTAGCCGCAGACTGGCAGGTTTTTGTTTTATTTTTGCGGGTTTTGTTTGTTTGTGGGTTTTTTTCCACGCGCGCCTCAGCAGTGGGCGCGGGCAGCATCGCCTCACAGCCGCGGGGAGATGCCGCATGGCCGCCCCGTCCCCACGTCCCCTCCGCCCCGCCGGGCTCCCCCTGCCCCGCCCGGCTCCCCACCTACGTTTTTGGGGTTTGCACTGGGCAGCACGGGGG